>JBBPMK010000007.1:0-237652 GCA_038090295.1 Boletus semigastroideus | reverse complement strand
GCGTGAACATTCGGGATTGACATCCACCCTACATGAGATCAATTGCAATGACTTTGGGTGAGATTCGGAACAAGCTGGGACAGGTTCGTTCCTGTCATCCACCGCCGGGTCTTCCCTTGGCCCACGTCTATCCAAGCACCGTGCAGCATGACCTCGCTGAAGCCTTTGATCGCGGTTTGCGGTACCACCGGTGTCGGAAAGTCTAAGCTGGGTGTCGAGCTCGCACTCAAGATCAGTCAGGAACTCTATCAGGATGGCGAACATCGTTGGAGTGGTGCGCGTATCATCAATTCTGACTCCATGCAGGTCTATACTGGTATGGACGTAATCACCAATAAGATGCCTCAAGCGGAACGCATGGGGGTGGAACACCTCCTTATGGACTTTAAACAACCAGGCGAACAGTACATTGTTGGAGAATGGGTACATGATGCCATTCAGGTGGTGAGTACCAACATTAAGAATCATATCATTCCGTTCATGCGTGACAGATCGAAGAAACACATAAAATGAACCAAGTTCCTATTGTCGTCGGTGGAACGTCCTACTGGATTCAACACCTCCTTTTTCCTAATCGATTAGCAAGTAAAAACTTGGATTCTTCTCCAATTGAAGTACCCGCCTCTAGTCATCCAATGTCCACTTCTTTGCAAGACTCCATTTCGAAATTGACACCGAATATGTTGACCCTGTGGACGGCACTTCCAGAGTCCCCACCAAACGCTGCCACTCATCCGCAGGATGCCCTTTCTCTGCATGAACTGCTCCAGGCCATGGACTCCCCAGTGGCAGATCGATGGCACTGGAGAGATACTCGCAAGGTTCTGCGGAGTCTACGAATTATGAAAGAAACGAGTAGAACGCCAAGCGAAATCATTAGTGAACAATCCGAAAGCCCGCTCTTCCCACGGTAGGTACCTCCTTGTTACCTCTGGCAGAGGAGCGTGAAATATCTTTTGCGCAAAGGTATCGGACCCTCTGCTTCTGGATTTACGCGAAGCCCTCAGAGCTGAACCCCCGTCTCGATGAGAGAGTCGACGAAATGCTCAAGGTTTGTCAGCACTGTCCAATCATCTTTTCTTTTGACTGGACTTGCTTTATGAAGCACGGCCTCCTGGACGAAATAAGGGCTCTGCAAAAGATTGCTTCTTCCTCGGTTGATGTTATGGACGAGACGTGTTCTTCTGGAGCAGACCCAGATTATACGATTGGCATTTATCAATGTATAGGTATGCAAGTCTTCTACGAGAACATGTATTATATTGTTGAATTTGCAAATAGGGTTCAAGGAATTTCGGGAATTCCTCTCGTTATCCAACGGACCTGGCTCTCAGGAAGCCTTCAACAAGGCGGTAGAAACAATGAAACGGTCCACTCGCGGATATGCCAAGCGTCAGATCAAATGGCTGCGGAACAAATTGCTTCCGGCGATACAGAGTGCCAACACACATTCTGGTAACAAAAATCTGATGGCTTCTATGTATTTTCTCGACGCTACTGGTATGTATCCCCATTGACCCGTCAGAGCGGTTCACGATATTTCTTGGCACTAGCTTTGGGAGACCAATGGACCACAAACGTGCTATCTCCCGCAGAATCAATTACGAAATGTAAGTCGGGTCGGCGCACAGGATTGTAACTGAGAATTCTGTAGCTTTTTTACGAGAAGAAGAGCTTCCTTCTCCGGAATCGTTATCGTCGGTGGCTACAATGTTTGCTAACCGGAATGAATCAGTCAAGTGGGTCAATCGGTTCGTGCGAGTAGCCTTTGAGTCTCACGTCATGCTGTTGTTAGCCCTTCCGACGTCCTACGGGCGAGAAAGAAGATCGTATGCCAAGTGTGCACAAGAGATACCAGACGACCAGTGATGGTTGACGAGCAGCATTGGGATGCACACCGGGGAAATCGAATGCATAGGCGGCTCGCCGCCAAGTCTATGAAGGGATCCAAAGGATTGCCTTCGCAGCAACGAGACTCTGCAGCTCCCCAGGGATCTTCTGCTGCCGGGGGCGTTAACGCCTGAGGGCGCTTGGTAAGTCTCTCGTCGTAGTGTCCTATCACGCGTTCGCTAGTAAAGGGACGAGATTTCTGATTGCGTTCCTTTTTCCCGCTTAACAGGAATGTGTAGGATATGTAAGTGGTTCCAAGAAGTTTACAGGTGCCCGACTTGAAACAAATGATCCCCCAGTGATTGATGTTTGATTGGACAGTCTGGGGGCTGGAGGTGGTCCGGGCATCCCATGGGAGATGGTCCCAACGAATAGTGGTAGTTAGGACAACTGTACGTGTAGTTGAAATGTGCTGTACAGCGCCAAAAATTGTTGTCCCCCGCGACTTCGCTCTCCAACGTCCAAGCGTCCAGTCGTAGGTCCTGGGTGAGCGCTGCGAGTATCGGTCGTAATTTCGCCACTCACGACGTTCGTCGCGCCTTGGGACGTGGCGTTCCGCTCTTGAATCGTCCCGCTTGGAGGTTTTCCCGTTCTCGAACCATGACCTCTATGGCGGAGGTTCCGGCTTACTTGTTGCAAGGAGTTCCTGTCTTGCAACCGCCCCACCTCGAGGGACTCTCGGATCCCTCCCTTTCCACTGAAATTTTGCCAGGTCCACCCTCCTTGCTGTCCATTCAGCAGGCTGCTCAGAAGCGCGACCCAAAGAAGCCTTCCGCTTTCGTGTCCTATCTCCCTACATCGGACCCAGGCTCCACCTACTCCGGTCTCATGGCGGGTGCTCTCAATGTATCAGAACTCGATGGGCCCCGTCGAAAGCGGGCCAGGGTAGACAAAGGGTACGTTTGCCTCTCCTTTTCACACCGCTCGTCCCCTCTCTGACTGCCTCCTCCTCACGACTCAACCCAAACCCTTGTCGACCCATTACCCGCGTGCTTTGCTGTCGTCGTGCTCGCCCGTCCCTCCTCATCCAGGATTGCGAACGGGCGTGCCCAAAGGGCTAGTGCTAGAAACTTGAACAGCGGTGGTGCCCACATCAACCTCTCTGTATCCCTTCCTGTCTCCGATCCACTTCCACTAGACGCACCGCCTTCTCGCCAACCCAGCGTGCCACCTCCCCCAGATTCCGACCCATTTCCGGTACAACCCGAATCAGACGACCTTTCTGTCTCAATGTCTCGTGCAAACTCGCTTCCTGGATGTGAAGATACTGTCCCGCCAACCATCAGTGAGAGGGCAAGGTCGACGAGGAGAGACAAGGGAAAGGGAAAGGAAGTTGACCGAGGGATTAAAATCAAGGAGGAACCTTCCGGAATAAATTTACTCTCTCCTGAGCCTTCATTCGGTTTGGTGCGTGTTCCTCGAGATGTTAGTTTGCTGCTCTCACGTTTTACGTCTTGGCGCTTAGCTGAACGAGGATCATTGTTCATCGTGCCGATCCTTGGGTGCGCTAGTGTACTGTGATAGCTGTCCTCGGGCGTTCCATCTCTGGTGCTTGGATCCTCCTATGGAAGCGGTTGACCTCCCGGAAGGCGAAAAATGGTTTTGTCCGAGCTGCGTTATTCGCAGAGTATGTTATTTAGTAACATGTCTCGCGTATACGTTGTGCTAATTTGTGTTTCACAGAACCCGCCACCTAAACCCGCGCCATCTTTCATGTCTCCTCTCATCTACCTTGCTCAAACGAGCATCCCTAAAGAATTCCAGCTTCCGGAAGACATTAGGGGTTTTTTCAAGGATGGTTCGTGAGCCTTTCTTTCCGACGGGCGTCTTACCTTAGTGACTTGCAGTTGCTACTGGTGCAAACGGAACTTATGTGGATAGTTCGGAGTTGAAGCAGCCGCGCCTTAAGTGAGTAGGCTGTCTCCTTCCTATCCTCACCGACCCACGTCCCACAGTCGTCACGGGCAGCTTGAAGATCGTGATCCGTATCGATTGAAGGATCGAAATGGTGTACCCGTATTATGTTTTAGATGTGGCACGTCAGCCCTACCGAGCAGTCTTGCTGGATGTGCACCCTCGAATAAGCGTCCGCGTAGGTCGACGTCCGTCGCACACAGTCTAACACCAGAAAGGGGGGGAGCGATCGTTTCTTGCGATTACTGCAATCTTCACTTCCATCTTGATTGTCTAGATCCCCCCCTGACGTCCATGCCTTCCTTTGGAAAGAAATGGATGTGTCCAAACCACGCCGACCAAGTTCTTGTGAGTACTTCACACAGCCATGTCGTTGGTTTACTCAATACAACGGTATCCTTCTGGTTTACCTAGCAACCAAAGCGACGTATTCCGAAACAAAACGTTGCGCCTATTGATATCACTAAACCCAATCAATGGAACAATGGAAATATCGAGATTATCCATTCACAGTCTGCGGCGATGGCAGAAAGGCTCGTCCTTGATGAAGTGTTGATTAACGGCAGACGATACAGGGTTCCCGAACGTGTTATCATGCTCGATTTCTGGAGCAAGCTAAGCAAGGACCATCGTCTAGAGTTCAAGTAAGCTCGTTTTTGGTACCTGGAAAATTGAAAATGAATCACGTTTTCACAATAGGGAGAAAGATAGTGTGTCTGTGACATCGTCGCCATTGACCTCGTTGAGTTCTCTTGACGAGATGGAGGACGACATCCAGTTCCAAGCATCGTCATCTAAGGAACCCCTTCTTTCCTTTGATGACTTGCGTACTGCACAGGCAAGTTGTTCGTTTTTGGAAAATGAATTGTAACTTATGGCGTTTTGAAGGTTTTGTGTGATCTTCGTAACTTATTTTCGCCGAAAGGTAAATCACCTGCAGCACCACCCATCCGATCGCTGGGACTATTCGCTACATCAACCAATGCAAAAGGCCAGATAACGGAGAGGGTCATGACTGATGCTGGAATCCAAACCGACCTTGAGTCTGAATCATCACCCTTTGTTACTGCACTCAGAACGATAGAACTGAAAGAAATTCCAAACCCAACTGTGTCGAAGGTGCGTTACATATTTTATTTGATCATTGAAAGGTACCTTCAACTGGACACAGCGCAAAGCACCCTCCAGAACATCTGTCAGGAATACCCCTCCCGAAACAGGGCCGCGACCACAGGCTCCTGTCGATCTTCCTTCTCCCGCTAAGCCAAAGAGGGCCAGGATTGCCACAAAGCGGGAAAAGGAAGAGCCTGCATCCCCCGAATTAGTTCCCAAAGGGAACGCGGAGCCGGTAGGTCGAACAGGTGACATTGAAGCAATTCTGATGAAAGGATGTATAGAGTACCTCACGACGAGCCTACAGACCCGCGAAGGCGGGCAGGGGTCGGCGGAAACGGCAAGTCGCCGAGAAAGTGAAGGAAAGCGGTTCGACGATCCAGGTTCAACATGCACCGGCGCCGTCAAACCCACCTATACCTGCTGTCTCTGAACCTACCCCACCACCACAAGTTCCTCCGCCTGTGACACAATCTACCTCCAAACCTGTGACACCCAAAGCCTCCTTAACGATCACTCAATCCGGCACATCTTCTACGCCTACACTTAAAATCCGGTTACCACGCTTGTCTGCAGTCAACACCACTACCCATTCCAACACGATGCTTCCAACCTTGCAATCACCTCCTCCCCCCACACAGTCACCAGCACCGGACACCGCGACCTCACACGACTCCCGACCACGGCGGTCCTCGCGTCGTCAAGATTCAACCTCTGTTTCTGTAAGTGCTGCATCGTCCTATACGGCAGAAGCAGTCGAGGACGTGGAGTCTGCGAAACCAAGTAAGCAATCTTTTGTTTTGGTTGTTTTTTCTTGCAAGTTGATAATCTCCGAAGAACACAAACCACCAAGAGGAAACAGGAGGCAAGCTGAATGAACATGTCCTCGTTCGTTCTCTGGATCCATGGAGGACATTGGTGGCTATATGAGCACCAGGATTCCCGTACTCGAACATAGAAAGATATATAATTTTTGTTGTTTTATATCGTACGGTATATTGGGTTCACGGGCGGTTAGGTTACAGTAAATCAGTCATCAGTCACTCGGTCACCAGCCAAGTTCGTAGACATGAGACGTCTCGCTACACTCCAACACCGATCATTTCATGCCCGACACGCCCCCGAACCTCCAAATGCGCAGATATCGCAACTTCTGGCTTCCTACGCCGCTCATCCTCCCCACCCGCTCACCCTCAACTCGCTCGTCGCCTTCGGCCAACCTCTCACGCCAGGATCTGTCCTCCGCAGCGTCTCCTTTGTGCTTTCCGAAATTCCCCGTCGCCTCGCGAGACGAGCACGCGCACTCGAGACCCTTCCGTTCATCGTCGGAACTAACCCGTACGTTTCGAAGACGCTGAATGCGTATAGGCAGAGCTTCCAATTTTTGGCAAACCACCCGCCTGTCACCACTCTCGAGGAGAACACATCCTTCACTGCCGAGCTTAGCCATCTAGTGGAAAGCCATCGGAATGACATTCCGACCATGGCCAAGGGGTCCGTTTGCCTTTCTACATCTTACAGCTCTCTCGCGTGTGTCTCAACCGTATTATCGCACTAGCTTCCAGGAATGCGCCAAATACATGTCCCCGACGCAGATAAGCAATTTCTTGGACGGTGCCATTCGTAACCGAATATCTGTCCGCTTGATTGCTGAGCAGCACATCGCCCTGTCACAGGCCCTAGAGCGACAGGGTGATGTAGGTATCACAACCCACTACGGTATCGTCGACATGGTCTGTTCTCCCGCCGCCATGATCAAGATGTGTGGTGCGTTTGTGAGTGAACTTTGTGAGGCAACGCTTGGCGCTGCTCCAACAATTATGATCGATGGGCATCAAGACACTACGTTTGCGTGAGTCTCGATCCTGCCGCGCCTACTGCATCCGCGGTCTGACTCGCTATTCTGAAGCTATGTCCCTGTCCATCTCGAGTACATCCTCACTGAAATTCTCAAGAACGCTTTCCGTGCAACGGTCGAACGTCACTACCAGTTGTACGGCACGTCGTCCACACGTCCAGTCGCCCCAGTGACAGTGACAGTTTCCCCACCACCTTCTCTTGCTTCTCCTTTCCTTTCAATCAGAGTCCGAGATCAAGGTGGTGGTGTATCACCTTCTAACATGGCGCGGATATTCTCGTACGCGTTTACTACTGCTGGTAGTGCTGAGAGCGACGATGGTGGACCTTATGCTGCGCAGCACGTCGGTGGGAGTGCTGCCGTTGGTGGAAGCACGAGCGCAGGCGATGGCAACCTATTTGGCGAAATCACAGGAAAGGGCGTGCAAGTCGGGCTAGGAACGATCGCTGGTTTGGGATACGGGCTTCCGATGAGCAGGCTATACGCGAGATATTTCGGTGGCTCGCTCGACCTGTTCTCATTGGATGGTTGGGGTAAGTACCTCACCCGCACCATGTTCGTGGGTATCGGTATTCACAGGCGTTTACAGGCAGTGACGTGTATGTGAAGCTGCGCAGCGTTGACCAGGCAGGCAACGCCCAGATTTAAACCTCTATTCCCGAGCGTCAGCTGTTTGTGAACATTTATGGATATCCAGACTGGTGTTGGTATTCGAGAACATTTGTCTCAACTCCAAGTCTTAGCACTTGTCGTATATGTGTACTAGGGGCAATAATTTAACTTCATGTAAACTCAAGATTCTGACAGTTCGTTCAGACTTTCTTTCTTTCAGCCTCCTCACACTTTTCCCGCCACTGATTCCCAAACTTGAGAACTAACAGAACTAGCATCCCCATAATGACCAGCAAGGCAGCCCAAAAAGTGTACAGTCCCCCGTCTCCGATATTATTCTGTGGAAGCACTCAGCGATAACGCACTCACAGCACAATGCCCTCACCTGGAGAGGAACGGCAATTTCAGCTGCGATGAACGCAAGGATGCCTCTATAAGCACTATTCATTGCTACTGCAGTGGAAGAGCGTCCTGGATTGGCATCGACGATATAGGCGAGAGTGCTACTGTATATCCACCTGTCCATAGCAAATGCGGTTCAGATGCGCGCAAGGGATCTGAGAAAAAAACTAACAGGGCAGAAAACCCGGCAACAAATAACACCACGCAAATCGCAGCCACCGGCTGGTGAGTTTGGCAGATCCAAGCATAACTTATTGCAGCGAAGGGAAGCAGGGCCATGGCTGGGTGCGTGCTTTGTAGGCGCATCTGTGATTTCAGGTTGAGGGAAAAGATAGCGAGATGATCATGAACATATCTACCTCTGGATGCGTTTTTCCTCCGTGCTTGTTCTTGAGCTTCATCAGCTTTACATCAGACCATTGGCCTCCAAGGGTGCTGCCACATATACTGCCTACGACATGAGTAGTAGATAGTTGTAAACTCAAAGAACTCACCTATTCCATTGGAGAGCAGGATGAGACCAGTGCACAGTGTGTAATGCATCGTAGCCATACTGGGTTGATAGTGTTCGGGCGCAGGTGTACGAAAGACTGTATGAGAAACCGAATATCAAGCCTTGCACAAGATCTCTATATCTTAGTAGATCATGGACACTCCATCAGGAACCTACCCGACGCGAGGAGAATAATGTTGTTGTTCCACCGTTTCAACACTAAGATGATCGGTGGAAGAGGGTTGACGTCCGCGAGTGAGAGCGTTATATCGTTGATAGTATGCACAGCGCCAGCCGTAGCGTTCCCCGCTTCTAACTCTCCGACAGTTTTCTCCAAGGGTTGCGACTTGTCGACGGAAGAAATAGTAGTCTGTGCGGCCATACACAACTGACGTTCCTCCAGTCTCCTGCGAAGGACATTCTGGTATGTGAGACTTCTCTCCTTTCGGAAGCTGTCCTTGAAGAGGGTGAACAAGGCCACCAACACGACAACGCCAACGGAAAGCGAGAACCAGAACACCGCACGCCAGCCAAGGGTTTGTGCGAGGACTCCCCCAAGAAACGGACCAATAGAAACACCGAGGAGTGGTGCTGCATAGTATATTCCCATCTTTGCACCTCGTTCATGGGGTTCATATATATCAGCAAGAGTCGCAGCCGCGATAGCCATGACCGCGCTGGAGCTGATCGTGCCTGAGTCAATAGGGACACAAATACAAAATAGGTGTGTACTGACCCCATCGCCTGCAGAGCTCGCATTCCTATGACGAGACCGATGGTCTTTGAAGTGGCGACAACAGCCGAGCCGACGACAAAGAGCGACATCGATGCCAAGTAAACCATCTAAATTATATGACGTTTGAAGCAGAAATTAACATCATACACGAAGGACAAACCTTGCGCCCTTTAATCTCGCTGATCGCGCTCCACATCAGAGGGAACAGTCCCTGGACGAGGACAAACACAGACAAGCTCCAACTGATATCTGAGCTGGAAGCATGTAGATTGTGCTGAATCTGCGCATTTGCAGCTACGCGAGAGCAAACGTAAATCAATGGTTTGAGGGGAAAGCGAGAACTCACGATTTTGGATAGAAGTTGCAAGGCCGGCAATCATTGATGCCAAGGACACAATCACCAATGTTAGGGTCTAACATGCTTTTAAGCAATAGATGGATGTGCGAATAAAAACCTTCACACTTTCTGGGCATAACTCTACGTTCTGGGATCGTCAACTACTGGTGCATGTTCGATGTCTTTGATGGTCTGCACTTCGTGAGGTGTCTTCTGACTGAGGCAGGCTTCAGCATTCGAATCCGCGACTCCAGGATTGCATCGACGTACGGACCTGGACAACCTGGAGGACATGGTCGGGGGCGACTTAAAGCCACTTGAAAAGAAGATTACTACTTATACAATCCCGCGCAATTCGGGAGCGTTCAGTCTCGATGAAACCCCCCCGGAAACGAGGTCAATTTATATCGGAAAGCGGGTCGGGAATTTGACGTGCAACTGAAGCGGCGCACCGGCTGATCCTCAGAAGCCATCAACAAACCCGTTGAAGTATCTTTATACCAGTCAGCGATCAGAGTGGCAAGTTACTTCACCGTACACCGGGTCCACGATTCAGCAGCATCTAAACCCAAGGAACTGCCGATTGGACCAAAATGATCTGGGGAATTGAAATGTCGACACTCAATCGAGTGCCGGCGTTGGTCACACCTTTACCTTTTATGAAAGGCGACCCAACCGTCATACACGGTAGTAATAACTTTTGAACGTTGGCACGGTACTTGTAGTAGTACGGTAACAGTTGATCTGAACAAATGGTTCTACACATATTTCGGGTCTACGCGAACACGCACTTCTGATATCAAGCAGGACAGACAAAATCATGGGCTCGTTGGGAGACAGACAGTTTAAAAAGATCTGAGAGAGATCTGCGGACGCAGCGTCGTTTGGCTCGCAGTCGATGGTCCTTCTACTGCCTTCCGGATGGAGAGCTCAAGAATCTCTCGTGCCTCGGGTTCAAGCTGCGCAGTCGCTTCTTTGAAGTTGAGGGGGGATGAGGCTGCGAACAAGAGCAGCTGTGCCACTGCACTTGAGTGTGCACTTGAAGGTGGGCTTTGGGCAGGTCGGAGCAAGAGCGCGATGGTAGGCAAAATGATACCCAACACACGAGTGCCTGTATTGGCACTGTGAGGGGTGGAAGTGGTTCAATAACCCAGAAGTACTTACGTTGTTCATCTGTTGCCAGTGTGATGAGGCTAGAGAATGCTCTCCACACTTCTTCGATCGATGCATTATTTTGCTCTGACAGAGAACCATCGTCCAATCGAGGGGACATTCTAGCAATGAAACAGATCAACCCAGGTAACAAAAGTCGCACGCAAGAGCGGAGTAGGTCGTTGCCAGAGGCCGCAACAGTGATGGTTTTCGCACAGTGGACAGCAACAATAGCCATCTACGTCTTTGATTTCAGAAGTCATGTTGATCACCGAGCAGGGATAATCTTACATCATCGTTGTCTTCCAACTTCTGCGAAATCACGAAGCATAGGTGTTCCACCACACCGCTGGCCACCTTTACTCTCGGTGGTAGGCTGGTCAAGATCAGCACAGCAGCTAGGAGGTTAGACTTGACTTTTTTGGAGGATATCGATCCTTCCCTGCCACTATAAATTTTTAGCATGTACAGTGCTGAAAGTGTCATAAAACCAACCGCATTTCGTCAACATTAACAAGGCATGATGACAAAATACCATGAATGAGGTTGTCATAACGATCAACAGCCTTTAGGTGAGTGTCCACGGATACCAAAGACTTGAAAGCAGGCAAGGTCGGTGTTATTAGATCAACCTCCAGCGTCTCGTCTTTCAACAATTCTGATGATAGGCGGAAATTAGATAAGGTTATCATAAATAAGACCAGATGACCTACCCGCATATAGCATGTAACCTACCCCTCTTACATCCTCGCGGATATTCCCTTCGGTGGTGGATGCAACGAGCTGGAAAGCGGTCAAGGCACAGCTAACCATCTTAGCGAGTTCCTGAACCGTTCCAGCTAAATGAAGATTTCTCATCAGTTTGTCAGGACAGGTAATTCTAAAATCACCTACTAATAGCTAGGGCACCTTGATTATGTCGAGCGTGGCGTAGAACGTATGCACAGATCTTCAAGCAATGCCCACGGACTGAGTTCGGCGATAAAGCTTCGTTTCTGCAAGAGATTAAGGTTGTTAAGTGTTGAACGGGAGTCTCAGAGACTTACGGGGCTACAATACTATCAATCCCAAGGTGACCAAAGTACTGGGCGAATACCGTGATAACCTCCAACAGCTGTACCAGAGTCGCCGCGTTTTCTACCATCGCCATTCGGTAGCACAAGCTGATGAATTCCTTGAAGACAGTGGGTTCTAAAAGCGCCTTCCCTGAATAGCGTGGGTCAATCAGACACTTAAGAGCCCTGAGCGATGCAAGTATTGTGGCACCACGTAGATCGAAAGTTGCAGACGATTGAGGAGACGAAACCGCGAGGGCCTCATAGATGAGACCAAATAATACGAAAAACAACGGTGCTGGTTCTGTACGGGGAAGCCCTAAGCCGTTGAGCGAGGGTTGCACTGCGGCAGAGCTTTGACCGAGAATAGCACTCGCGATTTGCTGTTCACTGTGTTCCATCGCATTCGCAACTGCTTGGAGAATAGTGGCCCAAGAGTCAGAGTAATACTAGACACTTGTGAGACCCTTTGCACAACAGTGAATCTTTGTTCACCTACTGGCAGCAAAACCGCCTTACCGAGGTTTGCATATGAGGGGTCCACGGATACGATAGACAAATCATGAACGAATTCTGAATCTGCACGAATGGTGGCGTAGTCACGCAAACACGCGATCCACTGTGAAGCGAGAATGCCTCTGTGAGGTTTGATGACATCGAGGAGATAGTCCTGTTCCGCGGAAGCGATCTCTAGTCGAGCCCATGCAGTAAGGATAGACACAGTCAGCGCGGCAGATGCGTTTGGGCTGAGTTCCAAGCTTCCCATCTTTAGATTACCAGAATCTAGATCCTTGCGTCAGGTTATTCCGGGAGATGTGCACACCTTTACTCACCGTCAACCTCTTTGAGAGCACTTGTCAGTTGTTTGAGAATACGACCCATCCGACCTACATCCTTAACAACGCCACAACCGACGAAAACGGCGCAGGCATCAATCGCCGATGACAGGATTTCGGGAGTTGAATCGGACGAGAAAGCAGGCGTAAGAGCAGCGGTAATAGGAGCTTGATGTTGCTCGAGTAGCAGCGCTTCAGGATAATCTGGATCGGGTGCTTTGGAAAAGACCTAGACAACCCTTAGCGAGAAACAGTTCGGAGGAGATGTGAGCGTACCTGAATAATGTCGCGCAGAACAACCAATCCTTCGAGTCGGATCTCAGTGACGTATGCAGCCGATGCAGTAAATGCCATCTTGATCAAATCCGGCACGCGAGAGACGAGAAGGCCTTGGACAGGGAAACCTCGTTCACGTGCATACGGTATATCGAAATGCTCCTGCCTTCCGGACTGAGCAACAATGCTGCAAATCTCATGCAAGCAATGCAGAGCAAACAATTGGGTTCTCCACCGAGACATAGTGACAGACGAAGACCAGTCCTGGTTAAAGTTGTCTGCAGACATCGTCGCATTTAGTGACTGACCTTCGTCGTCCAGGTTTCCGGAATTGTCGACTACCTTTTGAGTGGCATTTGTCCGCAACATGATCCTTTGGCATAGATCAATCCAAGCAGAAGGATTGTGAATTGCAGTCTGAGCAAGCCAGCTCGCAATGACGTTCCGGACGCCTTCGATACTGGGATCGCCATCCAGCATGGAAAAGAGGTCTTCTACCAGGCGATCACCACCAATCCTCGATACCACTAGCGCATCCTTCTGCACGAGCTGATACAGTGCATCAATCGCAGCAAGCTTAAGCTGCCGACGGTTAGAGCCAAGATACGTCCTAAAGTGTCCCACTGTCCCCGGGATGTCTACATGTTCTGGAGCAAACATGAGTAGATGCTGTGTGCATTTGATTGCTTCAATAAGAATAGTTTCGTCTTCTTCCAACGAAAACTCCTGGACAAGATCGAGAACAAGGGTTCGCGTCCGCGTTGACTCTTGCACGTCGGGACCCAGGATCGTGATGATGGCATCGATTATACGGCATACGACAGGGAAGGCTTGTAGATCTCCGCTGATGTTGACATTACTGAGTGTCCCACCTTCGATCTCGTGAGCATCCGACATGTATATCTTGAGCAACATTCCAAGGGTGCTCGGAACAAATGGGGAAAAAGTCAAACTAGCGGCATTGATGACCCTTGCCAAGGCTGTCAGAGACCAGAAGTGAACAAGAGGATGTGGATCGTTGCTGAGTGAGATAAGTATGTTTACTGTTGTCTTTAGAATCGGTGCAGCAGCAAGACCTCCAACATGTTCGTAGAGGGATGCAAAGGCGAGAGCACAGCCAGCGCGACCCTGCGGGTCACGGTTGTTGACGATATGGTCAACCAATACCTTCGCTTGACTGGACAAGAAAGCTGTTCCTGAGATGTTTGCCAGTCGACCTATGGCATCGCAGCCGGCTCGTCGTAGCAGAGGATCCCCATCAACAACAGCGTCCTGTAGTTCTACTGTTAAAAACAAACAGAGATCTAGCAACCAGAAATTACCTTCAGTAACGAGGCCAAAGAGGGGGTAACTTGAGAATGGCCAAGGGTTTCCTTTGCATGGCGAGAGTGAGATTCCATCGCGCAACGAAGAGCACGAGCAATGGCTACGACGCTGTTGATAAGCACGGCTGCCTTTCTGCCCGAGTTTTTCTCGAGTTTCGGGGATTTCACCAATTCGACGAGCTGGGTTACACTCCGCGTCAAAGTTGACAAGTCTTGCATGGGAAGTAATCGAGCGAATAGTTCAATGGAGGCATCCACAGCAGCAGACGCCGAAGCCGGACAATCAAGCATGGTGTGATCATTGCTGCTTGGGAGTGTCAGGCACAGTGAGAGCGTATCATGCTCGCACGATCCAAGCACCGGTGTACGCAGCTAAGGAGGTGTCAGTAAACTATCTCCTCGTGGGACAACGCCACGTACAAGGAGATCTGTAAGATCTTCGATTTGCTCTTGTAGAGATTTATTAGTCTCCAATCCTTTAGAAAGTGCCTCTGCTTCGTCATCCACGATGTCCATTGTGGTCACACCATGTCCAAACCCGTCAGCTGTTTGCCAAACAGTGGTGAAGAAACCAGAAGACGAGGCGATAGAGGCTTGCATCGCTGAAACGCTATCGCCTTCCGAACCTGCAAAAATGGACATGGTGGACTGAAGCAGGGTGGACTGAACTGCATCAGTCAATGTTGATGATCCCAATGCAGAAAAACATTGGAACACCCTCCGACGAAGCAAGCTTTCTCTCATGCGCAGGGAAGGACTCTCTACACCGGAAGGTGATTCCTCCAATGGTTGAGATGAAAATGCGGCCGTAAAGGCCAGAGCGTTGCTTAGCAAAGAAGCAATCCTCCGGGAGACGTCAAGGGTCACCAGAGGGGTATTGTGAAGGAGGAAACATAGCATGGCACCAAGCGCGCTCTCCCGGACATGCAACAGGAACTCCCATTCGGTGGCGCTGCGACCGGGGGAACTGTCCTTGCTCGTTGGCTTTGGCAGTGCATTGCGCCAGAGCACCAAGAGCTGAGGAAGATGCGACCGGACAAAATTGGGCCCAAGTAACATCAACGACGCGATCAATATCCATGCAACTTCCACCTCAACGCCAGCCATCTGGACCTCGTGCTCACTCGCGCGCTTGAGAAGGTTTGTGGCTGTATCAAGAACATTGGTCGCAATGTCGAAAGAAACGTACAGAGGGCGATGCGGGATTATCGCGACTAGGCCAGCTAAACCGTACGCACGTCCCAGGGCACGTCGATCGGTATCGGAAGGTGCTGCTGGAGATTGTAGTGATTCTATATCACGGTGCAGCCCCTCTGAGATGGAGAATATGGCTTTGGGCAAACGCAAGGGCGTTGAGAAGCAGAGACACCTGAGGGTCCAACTCGCATTCACACGAACCCCATGACTTGGATGAGTCAAAAGAGTCAGCAACGGTTCCGATATTGCGTCCTGGGCGAAAGGTGACAGTAAGTAATGCGTAAAATTCATCACGAAGGACAATTCACCTGAACAGGAGGTGGTGCATTACCAAGCTGTTGCAGCAACTCTGCAATTTCCTTGAGAACGATCGTCAAAACAGTCGGATTTGGAGCTATCTGCCCAGGCATAAGAGCGGGCCATCGTTTTGCATAAGATGATGAAAGCTCTTGGATTGCAGAAATTTGGCCTTGTTCGCTTAGCATTCTTGTTGCGATAAGATCCCTGAGTAAGGCGCTAACCAATTTCCGGATGAATAGTCTGTCATATCTCGTGGAACTGTTCTTTGGATTCGAGACAACCTCAGTCATGAGGTGATTGACGATGAGGCCATAATTGCTCTCCGCAAAGAATGTTCCAAGCTTCGTCAACAACGCGAAATAGAAATCAAAAATACCCCCGCGCGTTTTTCGCGATAGTTGTGGCTTGTTGAAATGCACAGATAATTGTGAGAGCATCTCCCCAGGACTGAGGAGAGGTTTCATACTCTCGGTGACAGTAGGATTTGTCCCATCGTCGACTTCTTGTTCCTTCTTTCCCTTTGATGAAGGATCGGGTACAGCGGAAACCCGGAGCACCTGTGTCGCCGCTAACATGTGACCAACTAGTTGGGCGAGCGACTGTCTTGTCAACCGGTCACTGATATCCAGAGCCTTGACACAAATTCCAACCAGAGACTCGATGTCCGCGAGTGTTACTGACTCCTCTGGAGAGAGCATGGCAATTAGGACCTTGAGGTATAATAAGGGTACAGTCAAGTCAAAGAAAACAAGGTACCTCACCCCAGCGGCCGCTCGTTGGACGGGAAGAACTTTGTCGGCTAGCCCGTTCTTCATGTTCTTGAGGATGTCCTTAGCAAGGGAATCCGACAGTGCCCTCTTTGCTGAGCTCAAGCTTTTACGAAGCATGAACAAAGCATGACAACGCATTTGTGGAGACTGGTCGAAAGGGGTCAAAATTTCGAGAAAAATCAGTATATTTCGTTTCCTTACACTGGAGGATCTAAACGTTTTGATGGAGATAGTGGTGATTTCGGCCAAGAAAGACATGAACTAGAGAATTGGGTTGAATTCAATGCTGCAACGACGGGGATGAAAGCATACTTGAGAACCAAAGGTGGCCATAAGCTCGCCGATTGTCCAAAACGCTGCACTAGTATCATTCAGTGGGAAGATATTATCCAATGTTTGGTAGAAAACGTACATTCGAAGTGGATTCTTGTCGATTTTCGCGTCCCCCGCAGTTTTCAGTAACGTTCGCAGCGTATCAAATAATGTCCTCGAGTCGCCCCGGGTATACTGAACGATGAAGCATCTCGCTGCCAGGTTGCGTAGCCCGCGACCAGGTAGTGGGTAATTGTCATTGCCACACACAACTTTGAGCAACGTTTCTTCAACCGAAGGTTGCAGGGCCTTCAGTTGATCCTAAAGGATTATAAGACATCTGAGATTCGTAAATCATGAAACGCGTACAACAGCAACTTCTTTGATGCTTTTCTCCAGAGCCGCTAGCCATTGGAACAGATAAATCTGGCCATTATCACCAGCCAATTGAGCCTGGCATTGGAAGCATGTAAATCATAAATGTCCAGCGAACCATTGAATATGCTCACTTCATCAATAGGTTCCACGACGACCTCCGATGTCATTTCAAGATGGTTGCATGCAAAGAATAACTATATCACTAGTGGGCGAGGAGGGTGGCAGTGCAGTGTCGCAGCCTCGTTTACCACTACTAGTAGTACTAGGGTAAAGGCAAAGGCATATGTCTACTCTTCTTTGATTGGCTCTCGAGCGACCGATCGCTTGCCTTCCGTTATCCACCACAGTCCAACACACACAACACCCAGCACGCACCCCAATGCGACATGACCAAGCACCGGCAGGGAAAACAGCGCTCTGCGACCCAATCGTTCAACCTCCTTCGCCAGATGCTGCCTGGTTGCATTGTGGGAGATAGCTGAAAAGGATAGCGCGACCATGGCAGAGAATTTCCATCCAGGAACTACGCCTGAAAGGATAAATTCGTGGGTTTTCATCCTCTTCCCAAAGTAGACCATTATGAAAGTCGCCGTGTACCAAATGCGCGCAGCGAGATTAACAATGTTAGCATAAACGAGCGATGTGTCACCGAATCCAGCGTTGTATAACGCAGTGGCAGATGCGATATAGATTACGGAGAATGCGAGCATCCACCTGTAGATAGTGAGACTCATGCAATTTGTCGAAGATGAACAACTTACCGACTCTGTGCACGTAGGTCTTGCGGGGTAGCAACGCTGGAATAGAAAGCTTCTAATTCCCCATTGAGAGCGAGAAGTGGTATATACCAAATCCATGCGGACAACACTTTGGGTGCGCTCGTGGACATGTACTGCGCAGGCAGTAAAAGTTGCAAAACAATCGGTAGGTACGAGGAACCGAAAGTTACGACAAGCATAGAGAAGGCGATTTGAACCGAAAGAAGGGAAGCAAGCGAGCTAGATGCTCGAGTGAGCGCTGCCGTGTTACCTGAGGTTCCGGCTGGATCGTTATGCGACACGGAGCCTGACAAAACTTTAGAAAAGTAGACTCGACTCATCTCTTCGATCGGCTGGAAGACTATGCGTGCGATCAACGACCCTGGAAGGAGATTGTGGATCTGATGGTATCTTTACAAGTACTTACAAACGTACCATAATTCACAGCAATCGCGTAACCTCCTTGGTCTTGAAGAGGACTCCAATAAGAGATAAGGAATTTGTCGCCCTCAGTGAGGAAATGTTTCACAACTGATTGCCACATCATCGTCAACGAGAGGTGTAGTGTATTAGGATCGAAAAACTTGGCGACTAAGCGGTTCCATGAATTCTTCCTGTTCAATTGAGATTTAGGATCATGACAAGGGATAAGTGACAGACTTGGAAGTTTGCTGCCGCTCAGGAAGACTGATTGGCCAAAGGTTCGATTGCGGGAATCGCAACTTGTACGTGCAAAATACAGTTGCACTGTACGCTAACTGACCGAGGGCAAATGCCATCAAAGCCAAATCGCCCGGGCTCCGAGAATTGGGCTCGTAAAGCAATATCAGGTAGGTTATTACTGTCTTGACGATAATCCCAAGTCCTTCGGCTCTTACTCGTACATCTGTGCGCACCTCACCCATGGCACTGTAGAAGTTAGATGGCTTCATACCCTGAACCAAAGAGTTAGCTCACCGGTTGTGCATCGGCTCGCTGAGCAACTCGCCAACGGCCGCAGTGGCATAAATGAGTAAAGCAAGGTGAAAATGAGGTTGACTTGAGGTAGTTTCACTGGTAGAAAAGGCATAAAGCACGACGGTGACGAAGGTGGTCGGTAAGCCGAGGAGGAAGGGTAATGCTGCTAGATTGGTGCATTGTGCCATGGATATAGCAGAGACGGGTTGGTCCGCGGTCGATTGGTGCGGCCAAACACGAAGGAGACTATTCCTGATACCCTCTCTACTTAGAAACAGGATGGTGCTCGTAAGGAGCTCGAACTGAACAGCGGCAGTACCATAGGCTTGAGGAGATGTGAGGCGGAGTAGGGCCTGGTTAAGGGAGAAGGTGACCAGCCGAGACACCAGCTGAAGGCCAATCAGAGACCTCGCCGAACCAAGTGATCGCGTCAGAAGTCGACCATCGTTGTGTCTAGCTGGTGATTCGGAAGACATTTCCTTGTTACAGGGTCGCAGTAAGGTGTTGCATAGAGTTGCCGTGGTAAACTTTTTAGGCTGATTCCGAGGCATGATGCATCGATAACGCTTCTGTCACACACCGACTTCAACGAGGTCTTGCACCTTGCCTGGTCACCTCATGTTGGCCGCATCTGCATTCGCCTCCGCGTCAATTGGTAGTAGTATCGACACTGGGGACCCTGCACATGTAAGGGTCAACACCCAACGATCAAGAACTTAGAAAATGGACCACCAGGGCGAGTCATGTTCGTCCACGAAGGCAAGTCATTCATTTGAATCATTTCCAATTCCCTAGCATTGTTGCGCCCGTTTGCACGACCGAGATTTCCGAGTCTGTCGGGGCATAGCGCTGTGCAGGCAAACAGTGGGCCACGACAAGCACAATATCATTGTGATTCATGGGCCAATTAGCATTTTCGCCCCGCTCTGTTCCATCGATTGACGGAGACTAGTGACTGATACATTCTCGACACCTGCTTCCGAGTCCGAAGCCTCGACTCTGAATAAACTGTAGGAAACATGGTCCAAAGACGATTTTCCACAGGCTTCTTTACGACATCGACAGGACCCGCAGCAAAGGTCGTGGTTCTCAGTGTCGAGATTCATAACGTCAGTTTTGCATTAACTTCTCCCTCTCCATCTACCTTAGCTAGCATATTAAAAAGTGGAAAAAGACAGCCAAGTAAACATCTCGAGGTCAAAAGCCAGTGCGTCGTTTTTTCGTTTACAGTAGCTCACCCAGCGCGGCCATCTCTGGTCCGCCGGATTCCCGAATACCTATTTCCCAATCTTGAACGCGTCGTTAGCGATACCGATGAAACTACGAAAAAAGGCACACGTACAGCTGTAGATGATAGTAACAGCCATGAGGATGCCCGTTCCACTCCCGATTGCACCCATCAGGTCGGCAGAGACAGACAAT
Organism: Boletus semigastroideus; assembly: GCA_038090295.1. Taxonomy (NCBI): domain Eukaryota; kingdom Fungi; phylum Basidiomycota; class Agaricomycetes; order Boletales; family Boletaceae; genus Boletus; species Boletus semigastroideus. The sequence goes on along the minus strand of JBBPMK010000007.1, from coordinate 217,559 downwards.
AGACCGAGGATGGCTCCGCCAAAGGCGGCAGCGGTGGGGATGACCCGTTTCAGCTCCTTGTACATGGATCCTTCACGGTGACCAGCCATGACCTACGGGGAGATAGAGTCATCAGTGATGAGACGAAGACATTTGGCATGAACACTGACCATCTGTTGATCCTTGAGCTGTTTGGCAATGTCCCTGGGACCGCTTCCTGAAACATCGATCCATGTCTTGGAGAAGAGAGCGCAGGCAGAGACAACAAAGGCAACATAGAGAACAGTGTGGATAGGATCAAGGAGGACTTCTTTGAGGGTATGAGGTGGCGACATGTAGTAAGCGATACCGGATACAGCACGGAGCTGGGGCGAATCTTCCGCAGGCTGTATATTCACGTGATTAGTAAACTGGAATGACGTAGCCACCACAAGGCGCACCTCCCAAATACCGATGAGCTTGACCAAAAAGTTGGAAGGGAACCGGGAAGCAAGCATTTGAGAGATGATAAACACATTGGAAGTGAGTGCAGACTGGAGCATGATGGGCATGTTGGACGTGTAGAAGAGTTTGACAGGGTACGAGCCACGTTGACCACGGAAACGGTTGCTCTTGACGGGGATCTCAATGCGGAAACCTTGCAGGTAAATGACGACAGCAAAAACGATGGCGGTGGCGATCAAGTTCATGACGTTGGGGAGACGTTCGCGCCAGAACGCCTCGCGTAGAGCACGGCCTTTGTCGTGCCAGGTGAACAAGAGATGGAAGAGAGCGACTATGGCGCCTTCAAACTCTGGTCCACGACCGGTATTGACAGTCGTCGGCGAGAAGGCCTTCCAGATGATATTTTCGCAAATGTTGGTGGCGATAAAGAGGGAGATGCCGGAACCAAGACCGTACCCTTTTTGAAGGAGTTCATCAAGCAAAATGACGATCAGAGCTGCCGCGACGAGCTGAATGATGAGCAGCAAGCATATACCGGAACCCAAGTCTTTAGGTTGCCCATAAAGACCCGTGAGGACGTAGACAGTAGCCTGACCAAGGGAGATGATGAGAGCAAACACTGAAATCGCAGTCAAAAAAAGGCGATGGCGATATTTGGATGGTCGAATCTCACATTTCTGTGCACCACCAAAAAGAGCACGGTCTTCCTTCAAGCTAAAGTCGACTTCGATCAGACTAGCGCCAGCTAAGAGTTGCATGATCATTCCACTGGTGATGATAGGACTGATCCCTAGTTCCATAAGGGTGCCGCGGTTTGAAGCAAGAATGGCACGCAGCCAGTATAGAGGGTCGGCTGAGTCGGAAGACATGATCCCGTAGAGCGGGACTTGGGAACAGACCAAGAAGATAAAGAGCGTTACCGCGGTCCATAATAGTTTTTGGTTGAATGGTACCTAGTGCAACCTGAGCAGTGCAACCTGAGCAACTGTTGTTGGTCACGCACCTTGCGGTCTGGGGAAGACACTTCAGGGAGAAGAGGAAGGAAAGGTCGGACGAGATTCAAGAACCGAACTTTGAGAAATGGTTAGCTCGTCGTCGCGGTAAAGGAGAAAGAAAAGAGGCAACGTACACCCGCTCATTGTACGGGGTCAAAGACAAACGTTGAGGTGAGATTTGACACGCTCCGTTCCAAAAGTCATAGACGGACGTGGCAATATCAAAACATGCACAAATACAGAGCACAGCCACACCGATCAAGTATAAATTCCGTCACCTACAAATTGGACTGTCTGACGACAATCCACTATGCACAGTGTCAATTAGTTACCACCCCCGATGATTTTTTCAAAGCGTGCGTTGCTTGAAATGCGCGTTCACAGCAAACCTCAGGGGAAACGGAATAAATAGACGCTCTCGTGATTTGCTTTTCACACTAGTAACAAGGTGCGTATTACACCCCGGCGTCATGCACTAGCCCAGTATCCACGGTGGTGAACAAGACAATCAATGTTATGAACGCATATACAAGCAGAGAACAAAAAAGCTCGCCCTGGCCGATCGTGACCTTTCAAGGTCAGCATACTTCTTAAATCCATCGAGACCCTTGGAACAGAGAAGAGTCTCGGACCCCACTTGTACTTGCCAAGTCCGCCAGCATCACACCCCCACTTCGGCGTTGCCTCTCATTTCCGGACGACCACCGCGCAATTTCAACTTATGGGAGGCGTGTCAGTGCATCCCTGGATCTCATCGCTTCGATATTTTGTAGGGATCGTCTAGTTAAATGTGCGGACGAGGAATGGGTAAGTATTGGACACTATTTAGCGTCCTTCGGGTGTAATATTTGCACAACTTGATCCGTACTTGTAGGCTTTTCTTTTCTTTCTGGTTCGAAGACGCATGTGCCTTGTCACCAAACTCTCCGCCACAAAGGATCTCCAAGAGTGTAGTGTGAATTTGCAGAACCATGTGCATGACGAGCCACCAAGACACGCATTTAATTTCCTCCTCCCCCGTTTCCAGTGGTCCGTGGGTCGTGCACCATTCGGTGGATCCATACTCGATGACAGCGAATCTTGAAAGGTCGTCTGACCGTCGAAATCTTCAAACTTTGAGTCTTGTTTATTTTTAACTCGGAGGCTAGTTATTCGTCTCACCGTGACTGAACACCTAACGTTTACCAGCATCCTCCGTCGCACCCGACGCGTACGTCAAGCATATTCCCTGCATGGAAATTACTACCGTATCCATCGATCTCAACCCAATATCGGTGAGGGTGATTGCGCTCAGCCATTCAGCCTAAGAGATACCTGGGAGGGGAAAGAGCGCGTATCGCCAGCGTTACGACAACCACACACGTGTCGTAGTCTCTTCTGATGGGGCTGAGTCATGGAGCGGTAGGTTTGCCTCCGAGTCAATGCATTCAGGAAGGACCCTTGAACCGTCGCCATTCCGTCCGTGCCAAGAGCGGAGCGCGGTGATAAGGCAGATTTAAATCTGTACGCACATTTACATGTTATGTGGCGAACCCGTAAGGAAGTTCATTTGACCACCATCGCGTGCCCCGAGTCAGCAACCAGATTGTAGATAATACTGAGTTGAGAAAATACAAAGGCAATCGCATGGGATGTTATCGTCTCGACGGCGCCAGAGAACCGAAGGATATATTTGTCCCTTAAGACATGCAGCTTGACATAGCGCCTCGGATCATGAACGTGATGCGGCATGCGACGGAAAAATTGCAGCCACGCAAGAACTCAATTGTAATGAATATCAAGAGATAACGATCCTTGAAATTTGGGGTGACACAACTGCAAGTATTCCTCCGATCAAACGCATACACCCGTTGAGGTAAGTAATGTCAGTGTGGGCTGTCCGCAGTACAGACGGCCTCTACCATTGAAGGGCAAATGACGGCACCAACATGCGCTATCCACGTCTTGGCTGAGAAGCCATGACCTTTTGCCAAGAACTGATCTTACATAGTATGTTTCTGGGCGGGGTGGGGAGGGTCGCTCAAGACTCGTTTGTACGTGGCGGGCCACTGGCGGGAGAAGATTAATGAGCATTAGAAGTCCGCGCCGGTTTCTTTTGTTTGTGTAGGGTGTAGGCGCTCAAGTCGTACGGTGTGATAGGCTATGATGTGATAACCGGTAACGGAAACTTGAAGGACCGCAGGCCAAAGGCAAGTACGAGCGACGGCCGCGTCCCCTCCGCGTCCCGCGCGGTCTGTCGCTACCGGCTCAACTGACGTTCCTCGGGGCTCCTAAAACACATCTCATAAGTACCAGGATCAGGAAAACGGCGGTGCAGGGTCTAACGGCGCCGCTGAGCAGCACCAAAAGCAGCGGCCCTCCGTTCTGCAACAGCGAGCTTTCTTCTCCTGGATCGAGATCTGTAACATCGGCTCAGCCTGAGAACGATGATGCATGTGGGGTTGAAACCAGAACTACGCACGACGACACTGAAGTACTGACCTTCGATGGTGTCGTCTGTGCTTGTATTCATGTCTTAGTCTCTGGTTCAAGTTGCGCCGGATGATGACACTAGAACGCAAGGGCAACAACGTCTGGCATTCGAAGCATGAAAGCTGCGTCGGCAGTAGGTATCGACAGCACTATAGACTACAATATACAACAGGCATGGCGAGGGTCGTGAGATGGCATCATTATCCAACCTACAAGGTGTATATTCAGCCGTCGAAAGAGAAAGAAGGCATACGAAGTGTGTTCAACGGAGAGAGCATGTGAGATAACCAAAGACAAAGAAGAAAAAACAATTAGATGCGAGGTCTCGTTCAGACGGCGACATCTCATCTAGTTATCGTCCCCGCGGGGATGATCAGTCCTCCCATTCTCATGCGAACCCGCAGCAGAAGGTGGTTTGCCGTAGAGTTGAGTGAATGGCGCGTATTGGGGCGCTGCCATGGCTATCTGGCCATCGGGACGATGGGGATGGACCATGTAGGGACCGTACGGCTGGGGAGCATACGGGAGAAACGTGGCCGGATAGAACTGTGCCGGCTGCGCGTACCCCTGCTGTTCACCATCCTGTCCATGACCGTTGTGGTTTGGCGGAGGGACGGGTGTGATGTAGAACTGGGGGTAGTAGGCGGGGGGCTCGCCCGGTTTTGGAGTGGTGGGGCCGGGGAACTGGCCGTAGAACCCCGCCGCGTAGCCTACAGGTGCGGCCATGTAGGGGGGCATCGGCGGGGATGCCGAGGGCGGGGGCATGCCTGGTGGAATAGACATGCTCTGCTGCTCTGGCGCGTCGTTCGTATCGACGCTGGTGCCTGCGCGACCTCAATTAAAGTCAGAAAGAAAAGAAAGGATTGGGGTGGGGAGAAAAGATGGGGGGTACGTTGCGTAAAACGGAAAGAATGTGGCGAGAAAGACGAAGGCACACCTTTTCCATCGCGCTTCTTGTAGGGGCCACGTTTCACGCCCTTTTTCCTCTCTTTCCGCTGAGAGTCGACACACTCTTCAGCGATGCCGTACTTTACGCAGCGGAGGCAGGGACGGGCGTCGTCGCACTTCTTGCATGCTTTCTGACAATTTGTGCATGCATTCTTGACCTGCCTGCGCTTTGAACGGAGAGTCTGAGGAGGGACTAGACCAGGTGGGAAAGGGTACATGTGCATGGGCACGGAGGAATAGCCACCGACTGGGTGGACGGTCATTTGGGGTTGAACGTCTGTGGATTGTGCATCCGGGAGGTCCTCGCCGTCGGGCGTCTGATTTCGCTCGACAGAAGCCATGAAAAAGAGAGATGAAGAGGAGATTTGTGCAATGGGATGTTGAAGTCGAAGAGCGAGGACGACGAACGGAGAGAAGAAGGAAACGATGGAGGACAATGTAAGAGCTGACGATTTGTGTATGATTTCGGTCAAGATTAAAGGCGGTCGGGGCTCGGACACGCGTTTGACAAACTGGCTCAGGGTGTCCGCGTTCTGTGGTTGTGTTCACGTGGTGGGAGCCGAGAAGGCGATAATTGAACGGTGGTACAGCGGAAAGGGGGGCTGCGAGGGAGACGTGCAGCTGTGGAAGACATGGCAAGGACGTCAATTTTTCGCATGCACAATGCGGTCTGCAGACGTACGTCGAGGACGATGGACGCCGGGACTTCGCTGAGCTCAGCGGACTGTCGGTTGTGAATGATGGCGGCTGATGAGAAAGCGATGCCCTCTCCGCTGAGTTCAGATGTCCACTACAAACGTTCGACTCGACGTTCTAGCTACTCTTTTGACTCGATCCGTCGTCCACGACGTCGAGAACGAGCTTAAAATTTAGTTCGAAAACGTTTGGCGAGTCTGAGCGGAGAACCAGTTACACTATTCAACTTACTTACTTGGCTATGTACGACCGGGAGGTCAGGTGGCGGAACACAAACACCAACAAATACAACTCCCGACTTTCTCGCTCACGCCTCTTGCCCCGTCGTCGCCAACGACGGCCAGCTCCCGTCTCGCTCACCCCCCTGCCACGTCCTACTCCCCCATCGTCTCTTTCCTTTTCCCTTTCCCTTTCGTAGCACAGTCTCTACGCGTCGTGGAATGTCTCTACAACATGACAATGATGCCATGACCGTTCTCCACCCTCCACTCGTCGAGGTCCCAGATTCCCTTCCTTATTTAACTCCAAACGATGCACGTTCGTCCAAAGTATGCTCTTGGTTTTCACTCTTCGTCTTTCCTCGTTCACCCGTACCCTAGCTTCGTGTACACGTCTCCGAACCGGCGCCTTCTCAACCCACGTTGCAGGCCGACGCGGACCTGAGCCCTCTTTCGCGCCCGGCATCGTCCACCTCGTCTTTGGACCCTTATTACTTTGGCACTCAGTCGTCATCCAACTCTCCAGTCCTGGATCCCGTCCTGCCGAGTGTCACCCCAGAGACACGCATACATCATGACCCTTCTCCTCTGACACCCGCGCGGAATCCTGCGAGCATTGATCGAAATGGCCTTGTTGGAGTCGGCGAACTTGCTACTCCCCGTTGGGGTAAACTCATGCGACGCTCTCAGGAAAACTCGGACGATGACGATAACCCTCCCAACGTTCTCCAGGAGGAAGACAGTACTGAAGTCGCGGCCCCCAATGTCGGACCTGATAGCCCAGATAGCCCTTGGACAATCGAAGCAGTCGATGGCGAATTGGATGATCAAGATCAGGTTGGTTTTTTTTTCCTTGGCAAGAAGCTTGTTCAGTCATTTTTTTTGAAATTCGCATTTCTAGCATGATGTCAAGTCGTTGACGCGTACAATCCGTCCTCGTCGTTCAATGGCAGACGAGAGCGGTGGAGAAGAGATTCTCTATCCTCGTCAGCCCCATGGTTGCGATCTTCTGCATCCTCTCGACCGTGTGAAGCAATTGTCACCCGAGCCTCCCTCTCCCGTCGTCCCTCCTCTCCCGACCGAACAGTCTCTCTTGAGCGACGTGTCATCCTCTCCCCCTAGCTCTTTCACACCTCTCACACCTGTTCGCAAGGCAAAGAAGCGCTCGTCCGACGAGTTCGAGATGGACCACTCCGGTTCATTGGTCACGAAACCTAAGGATCGTAGTCAGCCTGCTGCCAAGGAAGAGAAGCCTTCTTCCCTTCGTAAACATCGTAGCACCGCGTCAACCGCGTCAACCAGCAGCGCCCGTGACAGAGCTCGAGAACGTCGCAGGGAGAGTACGTCCACGACAGTTAAATCTACCTTAGCGGCGCCGCCGACTGAATCAACCCCGATTGCTATTCCTCCACACGTTGACCGTGAGCGCAACACACATGCACGTCAGCTTTCTGCAGGAGATTCGTCCTCCGGACCAGACCTTGCGTCGATGGCCCATCCTCGACGTGTTCACACCACTGATTTTTCGCACTTACCCCCTTCTCCCTCCACGACATCTATCCACCAATTTCTCAAACATGCGGGCAGCGGCACAACCCCACCCCATCGCCCTTCTTCGTCATCAAACAAGGAGCCTTCTTATAGCCATGCTTCGCCGAATGTTGCACATTCCCTCCTCCGTGGGACTCAAGAGGGTTGGTCTAGTATGGATGATGACGCCCATGCCGAAGCCCTCCGCAAGCTAGATGGATTGTCCGGGAAAACCGCGCGAGCGCGTGCGAGTGTGGGTAGTTTGAATCGGGTGAGTGTCAGTCGACCTGGGACGCCAGGAAGCACTACCGGGAGGTCTGGTGTGCACTGGGATGGGATTGGAAATGAGAGTGGAAAAATCAGCCGCAGAGGCAGCACTAAAGAAAAAGAGAGAAAGGAGGAGTCTCGACATCTAACCTCAGGCCTTGGTTCTTCTGGCGACGTCGTTTCCCAAGATGTTCACGAAGCACGAGGAGGGGCAATCACGTGCGGGGATGAGCATTACAGTTCTTCGGGTCCTGAGAAACCCTCGAAAAAGCATATGTCAATCAGTGCTCGCCTTAGCTTCACTCCTAAACGCGGATCTGCCTCCTCTACTACCTATACCAGCACTCCCACGAGCTCGCGAGATTCGGCGTCCTTATCTACCGCTACCAGTGCAACTTCAGTATCTGCTCCATCCGGTTCAGGCAGGCATTCTACAAGTGTTGGAAAGGGAAGGCGTAACAGCGCGGGTAGTGACATTTCGAGCGTTTACTCCGGCGGCGATGGGGCGTTGTATAAAGATCGCACAGGATCTCTCGCTGCAAGTGCCGAAGCTTTGGAAGAGGATCGTGTTCCTCCCGTTCCTCCATTACCAAAGGACTTGTCCAGTTACCGTTCCCCTCCACAGTCTTCGCACGGCATTACCTTTCCCCTTTCTGTGGATGATACTGAGGTGGACCGAACGGTCTCTCTTGAGGTACCCTTGGTCTCTAAACATTCAACACAGGCGCATGCTCCTCATCCTCACGAGTCTCTGAATCAAGGGAGTCACTCCGCTCCCGAGTCTGCACCACCTGTCACCAAGACACCTTCGAAGAAATGGAGTTTCTCTAACGCACTCAACATAAGGCTGACAAGCTCACCTTCCATTTCCTCTATGAAAGACAAGGACACACATTCATCATCAAATAGCAAGACGGCTAGCTTTCCATTGAGTCCACGTTCGATGCAAAGCTTTGGTCAGCAACTGCGCAAGTCCGCATCGAGAGAACTCGCCCTGTCACCTCCTGTGGTATCGAATGCGTCTTGGCCCCCCGGCCAGCCTGATGCGATGGGATCCGCTGCTTCCCTAGCTTCCCTCTCATCTGTTGGATCCACCCATGGTGCAAAATCGCCCGCTATTCTCTCCTCTGGCAAGACACCCGATCGCGAGAAGGGATACCCTAGCCGCCCTGGAACCGGCTCTAGTGGCAGCAACAACACGACTGGATTATCGGCCTCGCGGAACGCACCCCTCAGCCCATCTTCATCTATGCGGAGACACCAATCCAAACGCCTTACACCATCGTCTATCCCGTTCTTCCGGCGTTCCTCTTCGCAGAGTATGCAGATACCGCCCACGAGTGCCGTGCCCACGTCCACTTCACCCACCGCGCCCCCAGCTCCGGCTCCCACCCAAAATCGTCAGAAGTCAGGTAGCTCTCCTGCAAAGGATTCGTCGCGCATCGTACCCTCTACTCCCGGTTCGCACAAAAAATCTTCAGTGCTTAGTCTAGGGTTGCCATCACTCCTCAAGTCCACTTCAAGAAGAAGTTTACACGGTGATAAAGGTGATACTGCAACAGGCAAAGAGACCAGAGATACCTTACGATCGCGGGATGCAGAAAAAGAGAAGAGCAAACACGATCTGAAAGATCGGAGCGAGAGTAGGATATCCGTCCTCATGGGCCGTAAGCGCGGCAAGGTAAGTGGGAACATGGTCAACACGGGCAAGATTTACTAACTGCCTTCGTCAAGACATTATCGTCTACGGATGCCAAGAAGACCAGTGCTCCTGTGACACTACCACCCATGCAAATGACTGCGCTTCCCGCCACGACTGCACAGCGTGTCGCTAGCCTCAAGACCAATAGCAATTCGATCTCTACCCCCACAGGTGCAACCTCTATCACTAGGACTGGATCATCTTCTCGTGTTACTTCGCAGACCGTCAGCTCGATGCAAAAGCAATCCGATGCTTCTCTCCGTAGTAGGAACCAGTTGCCCACCATCGCCGGTTCGCCCTCAGTTGGAACCACCGGGTACAGTGCGTCGAAGGATTCCAAAGATGGCCCACCTTCGGTTTTGCTAAACGCTATGTCTTCTATGCCTAAAGAAACTCCCACGAAAATACCACGTATCTCAAGTCGTACATCTGCCGCTGGCTCTCCAGGATTGGGCGTGAGCTCTGCGCAAAGCACTCTCGTTGGTCGGCGTATCAGTCTTAACGTCACTGCCCCTTCCACCGATCCCTCGCCAACACCTGGTGAATCGACTACCAACGAATTCGGCATGTTGGATAGCGCAGAAACTCATGGTGCAAAACCAACGACAGTGGAAGCCAGTAGCCGACGTCAATCCGTTCGTGTTTCTCCGACGAGAGTCCCTCGCCAGCCTTCAGGTCCACCGTCTGCAGGTGGGATTCCTCGTAAATCCAATCGTGATTCAATCTCGTTCAGTGCATTACGTAAAGCCTCTACCGGCTCTGTGGCTTCGACAGCATCGGTGGCAGGTCAGCCAACCGAATCATCGCACAGCCATCACCGTTTCTCCGCCCTTTCACCTTCGAAGAGCCTTAAGCTTTTGAGTCCGAAGATTTCCTTGCCAACTTCGCGCGCCTCAAATACTAACACAGCGAGCTGCAGCGTGCATCGTGCTCAGACTGGCACGCCTTCGTCCAGCCGGCAATCGGTATCTACACCATCGCCCGTCCCGAGCACAGTGGATGAGGAAGAGCTGCTTGGGGATGAAGAGATGCTGCAGTACATTCGGCGCCAGCAGGCCAAGAAAATGGCTGCTGGTGCAACGCAGGAGGAATTGGATGGTTTACTCAAGTTTCCTGAGCCAATACCACCTAGTCCAGGACTTACTCCGGAAGGTCCGTCGTCGATGTTTGCAGACGGAAGCCTGCTAACCTATAGCTCGTAGAACTTTTAAAGAGTTCCCAAGCGCAATTCCTGTCACCCTTCGAGCGCGAAGAGTGTCTCAATTACCCTCAAGTGTACTGTGTCGGTGCAGGCAGCCAGAAGAAACAGGCTCATCCAGACTTCTCTGCCAACAACTTTGGATACGACGACGATCGTGGCGACTACCTCGTTGTCAACAACGACCATCTTGCTTACCGCTATGAGATCATTGATACGCTTGGAAAGGGTTCGTTCGGTCAGGTTTTGAATTGTAGGGACCATCAAACTGGTGAGTCTGTTGCAATCAAAATCATCCGCAACAAGAAGAGGTTCCATCATCAAGCGTTGGTCGAGATCAAGATTCTGGACAACCTTCGCAAATGGGTGTGTACCATTCACACCGAACTCTAGCTTCTATTTGAACTGCATCCCCCAGGACCAAGAAGAGAAGCACCATGTCATCAAGATGACCGAGCACTTTTACTTCCGGAATCACCTCTGCATCGCGATGGAGCTGCTCAGCATCAATTTATACGAATTGATAAAGGCTAATGGCTTCGTCGGCTTCACCACCACTTTGATTCGGAGATTCACCAGCCAGATGATCATGTCCTTGTGCTTGATGCGCCATCACAGGATTGTCCACTGCGATTTGAAACCGGAGGCACGTTTTTGAGACCTCTGGCGTGTGACTCTTATTTGACACGATATACAGAATGTCCTCTTAAAGCATCCAGCTAAGAGCGCTATTAAAGTCATCGATTTTGGCAGCAGTTGTTTTGAACACGAAAAGAGTATGTAATTCTCAATCAACCACACCCTCCTCTAATCCTTTCCATAGTCTACACATATATCCAAAGTCGCTTCTACCGTTCTCCTGAGGTCATTCTTGGCATGAACTACCACATGGCCATTGATATGTGGAGCTTGGGTTGCATCCTTGCTGAGCTGTACACTGGCTTCCCCATTTTCCCAGGCGAAAACGAACAAGAACAGTTGTCCTGTATCATGGAAGTTCTTGGGCCCCCAGACAAGGATTTTATCAACCGTAGCTCCCGCAAGCGACTCTTCTTTGGTGTGTTATAAAGATGGTAACCTAGTACTTGCACTCACATATATCTAGACAACAACGGTGCTCCACGGCCCGTAGTGAACTCCAAAGGCCGCAGAAGGAGACCCGGAACCAAGTCTCTTGCGCAAGTTCTTCGGTGCCAAGATGAGGATTTCGTGGATTTTATAGCACGCTGTTTGGTTTGGGATCCTGAGCGACGGATGAAACCTCAGGCTGCCTTGCAGCACACTTTCCTCAAAGCTGGACGTCGTGGAAAAGTCACTAGCCCTTCGCCTGCCATTGCCAGAGCACTGCTCTCATCTTCGAGTCTCACGAGCACCCGAGTACCCAAAGTCACTGAGACACCGAAGAAGTCACAAATCAGCGCGCCCACCCCCTTGACTGCTCGAACTACACGCACCCTGACAAACGGTGTTATTTCCACACCTTCCCACTCGACCTCGATGGGCCCGAGTTCCCGTACATATCGTTCATCCCAATCGCATGGCCTTTCGTCTCAATACTCCAGCCGCACGCTCGGGCTAGCAGTGAGTCGTCCATCATCATCGGAACAACCTTTCGAACAAGAGCTTATGGGATGGCTTCAGACAACGGCTACTAAATAGGCAGTCAGTGTGATACTGAATTAATTTTCCTCCAACGTCTATAGTCATCCATCCTTCGCAGGGAACTTTTACTAGTTGCTAGATTCCTTAAAACGAAGAGCTGGCCTTCCTTTTTCTCTGGAATACCCCCAGTCCGCTGTACTTTACCCCGCTTGTTTTCCTGCATGTTATCCGTCGGGATCCTGCACATTATCATAATGCTTGCATCACTTGGTTATTATGGAATAGCATACTACATCAAAGATTGAAACCAAGACCAGCTATGCCAAAGTCACTGTGTCGACGCCTCCGACGCCTGCTCCAAGTACAGGGTCATCTCCCTGGCCTGCAAGCGTTCTTCCGGATGCCACTTCCAACACTTGTTCAACGTCTCCCACAGCGTATCTGACATCCAAGGTACAGCCTCGGGCTCGTCTGGCCGCGGTGGCAACACCCCCTGGGCGACGTTCCATAGGACGGAGATCTCTCTCGTCAGGTGCGAATACGGAGGCTTCAACGTGAGGAGCTCGAGCACGCTCATGCCAAACGCAAAGACGTCCGACGCCATCGTCAACACCACAACCTCGCCCTGGACGAGCTCTGGTGCATGCCAGCGGATGGCCGAACCATTTGTGAGGATCGCCGAGGCTGTTCCACCGACGACTTCGGTGAGGACCTGGGTGAGACCGAAATCGGAGAGCGTGACGACTCCCTGGGAGGTGAGTGAGCGGGGGGGAGAAAAGAGACGACGGTGTCAATGATATTACCTCTTCGGAAACGAGCACGTTGGTCTTTGTGACGTTCGTGGATCAGCGGGGACGTAATCCGATTGGAAGCGAGCGCAGACTTACACATTTCACTGAAGAAGGACCGGAATCAGTCAACGGGAGGTGTAGGACGGGGTTGGGAGACTCACAGTGACCGTGCACGACTTGTTGACTGTGCAGATACTCGAGACCTTTGGCCGCTTGACTGAGCTGGAGACATGGTCAACAAGTTGTCACTGGAGGTAACCCAAAATAGCTACCAGCTTCAGGGGATTGACGTCTGGGTTTTTATAGCGGTAGCTAGTCATCATTGTCGGAATGTCATCAAAATAACCTCATGTAAAACACTGACTTCCAAACATTGTCCAGTTGCCATGGAGAGACCTATGGACCATGATCGACATTGGGTCGTAGAACCTGGTCAACCTGCCAACTTACGATGTGGATGGGCCCCATGTTGGTGACGATGCCCAACATTGTGAGCACGTTCTCGTGCTTGAGTTTCGACCAAACACTGATTTCATGCTCGAAACGCTACAAAAGTCGGTCCGATAAACAGACCGAGCGGATCACGTTGTCGGGTGGAACACTGACTGTTTGCAACTTCTTTGCCCTAGGGTCATGCTTTTCCACAACCTGCAGCGTTTTCAGCGCGACCTACAAACGTATGAGATCTCGTGTTAACACGATGAGACATGTATATACTTTGCCTTTTTCTCTCCCAGCCAACGTCCTTCATATATTTGACTCATAGGGCCACTGCGGACAGCCGTCGAACCTGTTTTTTTCACTTGATTGTTCAAGATGGGTATAGTAGGTGGAATGTTGGTCAGTTTGTGAAGGTCGAGCAGCGCTTGCTCGATCTGGGCCTGTACAGTCGTGGTAGGAGAAGGTGGGCGGGAACAAGTGGGAGATTCGTTGATTTGCCGACCATCACTAAGGATTGTGGTAGACGGAACGGGAACCCCATCTCCAAGCCCTACAAGGCGCTGTCGGAACAAAGTTTGATTCAAACCTCCACGTCCCATTGTAGCAACAGGGCCCTACCTCTTGACCGACACGCATTAGTTCGTATGCTGCGTTTCCGCCAGAAATGTGCTGCTGAACAGCGCGTTCGATTTCTCTAGGGCTGATGAGGAGCTGTTGGAGTGTCTCCTCCAAGGCAGCCTGATGGTGTTTCATCATGTCAATCGAACGCTGCTGCATGCGCAGCATCGCCACCGGATTGGCGACCTATGGGTGTATGAGTTTGTGGCAAAATTTAAAATGGACACGACGGACATGCAGTCGCTCCATTGCGTTGTCGACGTCCGCGTAACATTTATCAAGGTCCCGCGCGATCCGGGCACTGTTGACTATCAACCGGACTACACGTCAGACGACCACACGATCAAACAGACGCAGCCTCACGAAATCCCTTGACTTTCCCGCAATGAGACCATTTTTGCAAGCGATGGTGGACGCTCAACAAGACGCTAGCACGCCTCCGATTTGAATGAAGACGTGGAATTAGACAACGGAAGCACTCACGCCTCTACTTCATCGAACGCAGCAGTCACGTCAGTGCCGGCCAAGAGGGAAGACTGTTCGCTGATAAAGTTGAGCAGCATCGTACACCGTTGAACCAGCTGCGCAGACTTTTGCTGTTGACATTATATCCTTAGCAAGGGACGATGATAATGACGTCCCAAAAGCCGCTCACCTTGTGCACCATGACTTGTGAACAAGCGGCATGTATCATTTGTAGGGCCATCACACCGCCTGCGGCAAATGGGACGCCAGACAATGTCGCTCCCAGCTGGGCAGCACTCAATGTGGGTCCAATGATGCCACCTGCCATAAGTACGAATGCTTGGATCTCGAATGTGGTGGAAGGATCGAGTCAAGAGGCAACAAGCAACCTCCCGAGTCAGTGTGTAATGTGTAATATATACCCAGCCTTGCCTGAGCGTATTGAATGAATGGAACAGCCTGGGAAATCGTACTTGGAACGGCCACGCTCGATGGAAATGAGAGGGTGGACCTACAACATTCCATATCCTTCCATTGTTACGTGTGGCATGTGTCGTTTGGCTGTGCTGGTATCTATAGCTCCGTCGCACTTTTGCCTTAGACCTGGTCAACGTACCGCTCAGAACTTGGAGAGACTGCCACTGGTAGTAGTGACTTGACGTGCTACCGAGTCGTCCAAGGTTGGTGGACAGTCGGAGAGTGGGCTCGGCGGAACACAGCGCGGAGAAGACGCTGCGGTGTTTTCGCGTGTACATACCAGCCGATCACTCCAGTGCACACAGTGTGCTCAGCATTTGACAGGCTGTTCGACGTACCTCCGACGGACGCGATCACTCCGCGTACAGTACACATCGTCATGGGTCGCAAACGACAACGTTCACGGCCTGCCCTGACTGACGACGAAGAACAACCCGTCGACATCATCGACGAACCTGCCGAGTCTACACAAGACCACGATTCGGATTCACAAACGGACGAACCCGCCGGGGAGCGCAACGAGGAGCTCGATGCAGAGGTCTGGGACGCGTTCAAGGAGGAACACCATGAAGGTCCGTCCTCCATCGCATCCCTCGAACGCGTGCATGCACTGACCGTTTCACGTAGTTCTCGAACAGCTGCCGTTGTCGTTGCATCGCCAGTTCAAGCTAATGCGTGAATTGGATTCTCAGAGCGAGGGTACGCCGTTCGAGTGGCGTGTTGGTCTTTTTTCTTGACGCGCTCGTCTGCAGTTTTCCATGTAGACCTGTTGGCGTCCGTCCGACGATACGTTCACTTGCGAGAAAGCTTGGCTGTGCGGAATGCTCAAGACAATCCCAATGCAATGGGCACCCAGTTTGACGCAACGGACGCGAACAATATGGCCGTGGATCAGGCAGACGACAAGTCCGCGAATGCAATGCAGGTCGACTCTGCCGAATCCACGCACGATACCGCGACTATCGATGATAACAGCGCGAATGCCACCTTCCAGCAAAAGCCCGGAGAGACGACGCGCACGCTCCTCCAACACATTGCCCAAACCTCCGAAGAGGCTATCCGGACGGCAGAAGAAAAGGTAAACATTGCGCAGACTGCGTACGAAACGGTGAGGGCATCATCCGTTCTTTGTCGTATTCACATATCGTTCATCTGTGTATGTGATAGGTGGATCGCCACATTCGCCTTCTCGACCAAGCGATCAAAGAACAGGAAGCGGCTATATCCCTTGGGGTTCGTCCCGGAACGCATCTAGCTCCGATCCTCCTCCCGGACCTCGTCGTTCCCCGATGGGCGCGTCCCACGCGCGTCGAACACAGCCCCGTGCCATCACTCTCTCCCGAGCCAGGACTGTACGTCGAAGAGCCCCCCGTGCTCGAGTTTCCCCCACCTCCATCACCCAAGGTACCAAAGAAGGGAAAGAAGGTCGCTGTTCCCAAGCCCCAAAAGCCCGAGAAGGAAGAAACTCATCCACCTCCCGCTGTGGATGGTGGCGACGAGCCTGCTGTGGTTTCTCGGCCGCGTCGCGCGACTGTGCGGCTTACTATCCCGGCTCAACCTGTTGCTGTAGAGCCCGGCGTTCCGGCGGATCCGAACGAAGCCCGGTATTGCTACTGCAACCAGGTGTCGTTTGGAACGGTGAGTATCGTCGCTTTCGGTTTTCTCATCTCCTCACACTGTTGTAGATGATTGCATGTGACGGCAGGAGTTGTAAACTGGAATGGGTAGGTTGTCGATGATTCTGCTCCAGGCCACGTACTGACGAGAGTGGTTAGTTTCACCTTGGGTGTACTGGTCTTTTGGAGGTGCCGAGCAAGAAGACGAAATGGTACTGTCGAGAATGCAAAAAAGCAAGATCGAAAGCGTGAAATCCAACGATACAAGCACGCCAGCATCACAACTAGGAAACACGAGAGAACTAGTACATAATACAGCGAATAACTTATCCTGGCCTGAGATAATGCAAGTCAAACTAGTCTGCGGTGACGTTCATGTTGAGCTTGTTGGCGAGTGTCTCCATATATACCTCTGCACGAGGAACATCAGTTGAATGACAGGCTCGGCAGGGAGAGTCTACCTGTTTCATGGCGAACTTTCCAATACTCGGCAAGGAGGTCGTTGAGTTCGGCTTCGCTCTTCTTGAGGTGTTCCGACAACTGAGTGGTGTGTGAGCTGCGGTGGTAAGAGTGTGGGATGGGGTAGATGATTACCTTTGCTTCAATGTCATCGGCCTCTTTGCGGAGTTCCTCTACGTGTCTGTCGTTATCGCGGCGTTCAATGTCCATTTGCTCGTATTCACGTTGCAGTCGTTCGATGGTCTGTTGGCTGGCGTGGCGCTTCTCTTCTGCGTGCCTCTGAGCTCGCTCGATCTTTTCTTGGGCGTTCGTGAGTTGCCTATGTACTCGCTGAGATGGGTGGATGAGGGAGCAAGTATAGATGGAGAGGAGATGACGTGCCTCTTTTTTCATTTGGAGTTCGATCCGTTCAATCTTTTTATAGTCGAGGCTATCTTTGACGTCGGCGAGTTCCTTTTGGGAGCTTTCTAAGAGTTGGGCTTCTTTTTCGATGGTCTGGAGCTGTTCTATGCAACTTCGGAGGTCCTGATGGAAAGAAAATAGATCAAGAAGGAGATCGGCGAGAAGGAGGCGGGAGGGTACTACCTTTTCGATGTTTGAAAGTGCGGTGATCTTTGCCTGAAGATCTCTCGCCTTTGCCTCGTGCATGGCGAGGGTTTTCTTGTCCTCTATGGCGGTAGCACCCATCGTCGAGATGTTGCGCCTTATTCTTTCTGGGCTCTGTACGATCCTGCACCTTGTGCGTTGTATGTTGTCCAAGAGGAGGGAGGTGTCCGAGTTAATATTTTCCTTTTTCAGGATGATGCTTGCTTTTTCGATTTTGAGGGCTTCGATGTCCTTTACGACTGCCTGTGTTGTCTCTTTGGTTGCCATGAGATGGGCGGTTATAGCTGCGTTTTCTGTGCGGAGGTGATCGCACTTTGGCTCGTCCTTTGCGCGCTGTGCCCTGTGGATGGCTCGAGAAGGGCGGACGTGGTTCGGAGACGGTGCTTACTTGAGGGTGGTGAGCTTGTGCTGAGAGGCGGCGAGTTCGTGAGCGACGCGTTCTCTCTCTTCGATGACTGTGGTGGATTGCTCGCGGAGGTTGGCGACAAAGGGAGTGCACTGTTCTGCAAATTTGACAAAGTTGATGAACGCGGAGAGGATGAAGCGGGTGCGCTCTGGTTCTGGGAGATACACGTCCTTTGCGCTAAA
This sequence comes from Boletus semigastroideus, assembly GCA_038090295.1. Taxonomy (NCBI): domain Eukaryota; kingdom Fungi; phylum Basidiomycota; class Agaricomycetes; order Boletales; family Boletaceae; genus Boletus; species Boletus semigastroideus. Next base: position 199,447 of record JBBPMK010000007.1, on the reverse strand, counting down.
GTCCATGATGCGTGCTGCGTTTGCGAAGCGGGTGAGGTGGTAGAGAAGGAGGTTGTGCGCGATGCTGGCGACATAGATATCCTGGCAGACGTCAGAACGTGCGATGGGGTGTGTGTGCGATGCGCACCGTGTTTTGGTCTTCCAGGGCGGCGAGCGTGCTCTGTACTGCGTCGTGGAGTGTGTCTGATGTGATGGAGGTGACCTGTTCGAGACAGGCGGTGTACACGCCGGCGACAAAGTCTGAAGACGGCCGTGCGAGCTGCTCGTTGCTGACAGAGAGACCCCATTCGGAGAGTGCGGTCATGATCTCTGGTATGGGCATGTTCGGGAACCAGTATTGGCCAGACATGATCGCGTCGTTCAAGTCGCGGTCACGTGCTGCTAATTGGACGCGATGGTACTCCTCGTCGAGTCGAGCTCACACTGTCTGCGATGGAACACTCAAGAAAGGTTCGTTTTTCTTTTCTATGTTCATGTTCTGATTTTTAATTCTGATTCTCTATTTTAAACAGAAATTCAAACCCGCTGCGGGTACGTGACCTGACTGACAGCCCAATCGTCCGCATGGTCGTCCTCATGCCTTTTGATACAAGCCTTTCGTGACCCGGATCTCTCCTCAACGCCCAAAAAACCGAATCCACCCATGTCCGCTCCACCCAACCTTCCTGACGTCCTCGAAATACTCGACTCTCCCCCCTCCGCACCTCCTGCGAAACGCATCTCCTCCGATTTCACTCACTCCTCCTCCCCCTCAAAGCGCTTCAAACCTTCCATCTCAAACGGAAAGGCCCGTCACCGCTCCCCGGACGGCGGAGACACCAGCGAGGTGGATTCTCTCAACTTGGCTACCAGTCCTACTAAACTTTACACTGTCCCTTTCAAGCTTCCCCGTAAGCTCCCTCCGTCCTCGTCCCATCCTCCTCCTCTCCACAAGTCTTCCCCTCAAAAGACATCAGTCGCCCTTTCAGACCTAAACTCGGTACACTTTCTTTCGATCATCCATCCTCTGACCTCTGACCTCTACCAGAACTCTCTAGATGACATCCAGTCTTTGCTCTCCTATAACCAGGATGTTCGCAGCACCCTCGTCCAATGGATGCTCGAGCATCTCCAAAAAACTCGGTATCATGATATCATGTTGCTGTCCGGTCTGATGTTCGTGTCTTTTCTCACCCCGTCCTCGTCCGCCTCTCATCTCTTCCCAGATGCCATGTAGAAGAGCGTATCCGCGCCCTCGAGCAACGCATGGGCGTTCCAGACACCCCCAAAGCCGTCGAGCAACCCCTTCGGCCCCTTCCTGCCCCCTTTCCCATCCTGCCTTTGCCTGGTACCTCCTCCAATACACTTGATGCCTCACACACACCACCCTCCTCCATGCCTGTTTCTGACGCTTCCAACGCCACTCTCGACACCCTTCCATCCACTAATCCCGCCACCAACGAGACGGAAGATACGCCAGAGATGGCTGAGCTTGATCTAGACGTATCAGCAGCAACACTGGTCGTCGGCGACTCCGACGATGCATACTACGACAAGCTCTGCCCAATCCCGGATAACCTCGACTTGTTCGACTTGGACAAATCTACGTCAGACCCATCCGACCCATCCGCTTCTTCCTCAAAGTTTTTTCCCCTTATCCCAGCCACCCCCCGTGGCCGCATAGACCATACGTCCTCACCATACTACAAGGAGGTCATCTCCATCCTCAAGAACACTTTCAAGCTGTCAACGTTCCGCACCAATCAACTAGAATGTATCGTTGCCACCTTGGATGGCAAAGATGTCTTTTATCTCGCCCCAACCGGAGGTGGGAAATCGCTTTGCTTCCAACTTCCTGCTCTCTGCGTCACAGGAAAAACACAAGGAACGACCTTTGTCATATCTCCCCTCATTTCTCTCATCACTGACCAGGTCGCGGCCTTGCGCAAGAAGGGTATCCCTGCTTTTCCTCTCACCAGTGCTGCAGAAGAAAACGAAGTCCGCCAGGCCATGCGCATGATGAGAAGCAATGTCGAGGACAAGCCAAAGCTGGTTTACACCACGCCAGAGAGGTTACAGAAGAGTGACTCTCTAAGGGACGTCGTAAACCAATTGTACGAGGAGAAGCTGCTCGCAAGATTCGTCATCGACGAGGCACACGTTATCGGGAGCTGGGGAAGAGACTTTCGTTCCTCTGTAGGTCCAAATTCTACCATTCAAAGCGCGCACGTTCCTGATGTAACCACCAAGTATGCAGAGTTGAAAATTCTCCGCAAAAACTGGCCCGACGTACCTATCATGGCGCTCACAGGCAGTGCGAATAAAGACGCAAGCGAAGACATAAAGCACAACCTTGCCATGCAGAACCCTGTCTGTCTCGCCCAGTCTTTCAATCGCCCCAACCTACATTATTCGGTCCGCAAGAAACCGAGCCTGAAGAAAGACCTCCTGCAAAACATTGCCGGATTCATTAAAACTCATCACCCGGATGACACTGGCATCATATACGCGTTGTCGCGGATCGATTCCGAGGAAATGGCACAGAAACTCAAGGAAGAGTGGGGAATAGAGGCGAGACACTACCATGCTGGCATCGACAGCGAAGCACGAAAGATCAATCAGGATGACTGGATGGCAGGGAGATGCAAGGTTATTGTGGCGACGGTACGTATCAGCAGGTTTTGCCGCATGGACGTCGCCCCTCACCTCTTCACAGATTGCTTTCGGGATGGGGATCGATAAACCAGACGGTACGCTCGCGTTGTCTATTCGAATTGATGGTACTGACTCGCATGCTTAGTGCGATTCGTCATCCATGCGACGTTATCAAAGGACATGGATGGGTATGCGCCACTTGGTCTGACTCTCGCCAGTACTTGGATTGACAGACACCGTAGGTATTATCAAGAAACGGGACGAGCTGGCCGAGATGGCCGGGCTTCGGACTGCGTTCTCTGTAAGGGTGCATTCCCTCTCGACCCTTGCGACTGAGGAGAGACGTTTTTTTTTCTCTCTTCCAGTCTACACCTACAGCGATGCTGTCAAAATCGAAAAGATGATTCGGAATCCCAACAGCAACGATCCGACACGTGAAAAGCCTTCTGATGTTGAGATGGAACGTCAGGTTGCCAAGCTGGGGGGCGTCGTCGCGTATTGCTGCAACGAATCTGATTGTCGACGCGTGCTGATTCTTCGTCATTTTGATGAGGAATTCAAGCCAGAGGACTGTCATAATCAGTGCGACAACTGCCACAGACCTGGCACGCTCATCCACCATGATTTTACGACAGAGGCCAAGCAAGTCACTCGACTCTTGGAGGAGATGATAGCCATCAACAATAGTCGTGGCGTCACTCAAACTCAACTCAAAGATACGTGGAAGGGCAAGAACAACAAGATAGTTCAACCGTACAAACGGCTTTCCTTGTATGCTTCAGGTAAAACATTGAGTCACACTACCATCGAGCGCATATACAGCCATCTCGCTGCTGAGGCGGCCATCTCGACATATAGCGTTCCGTCGAGTAGTGGGTATTCCAATACATACATCCAAGTATGCTTTTTTTCGTGCCTTGTCTGTGGACGCTGACATGGTCACTAGCTCGGTAGTACCGCTTCCGATTACCTGGAGGGAGATAAACAGTTGGTCTTGTCCTGGAAAGAGAAGGAAGAGCCCAAAGGATCCGTAAAGAAAGTGAAGCCTGTACCTTCCAAGAAGGGCAAAGCAGTAGATGTTCCTTCGACCTCCAATTTCCTCAATTTGTACGAGGACATCGAGGATGCAGACGAGCCATCCGAATTGGACATGCCGGACGTCACTGAGGAGGCTGGTGTGTGGCAATCGACGACATCCAAGGTCCCTCATGTCGGTATGTCGCGGTCAGTTGGTTCGACGGACCAATCGGCGCCCTCGCAAAGCGCCGCGCCTGCTGCAAGCCCTGAGGACGAGCTTGCTTCGAAATTGGAGCGGCTGAAAGAGGCGAGACGTTCGGTACGTGTTTAGATTGGCTTCTTGATCGACACGCGGATTGTGTTCGTAAATAGCTTTCGGAAAAGTACAAGAGATACCCTGAGGAGTCCATTCTGCAGGATGATACCCTTCAAATGTTGACGCTGACCGACCCGAAAAGTGCGTCACAAATCCCGTCCATCTATACTGACCAACGGACGCCCACCAGACGAAGAGGAATTTAAAAATATCCTGAGGGAGTATGAAGATCCCGATGAGGTCGACATCAAATGGTACTCTTTTGGTCAAGATTTCCTCACTGCCCTTCGGAACTTGTGAGTTTGAACGGGTACGGCATCGCTCATTCGCTGACATGGAGCCAGATCTCACCCGCGCAAGCAGTTTAATACCAGCAAGATGCGTCGCAACTTTGCATTCAACGGATGAATCCATTGATCATCTTACCCATCATCGACCTATTCCATCCCCCCAAAGAATATCACACTCATTCTCCATCACACATACCATGTATTATTTTATGCGTGATCGTCCTCAGGAGTTCTGCACGATTTGTACCTTGGACGCTCCTGCTTGGAACCTCAAACACTTGTACATATAGCATCTGTATACATACGTACTTTACCCGATGACTGCCACGCAAACCTATGATGCACAACACCGACGACACCTTGGGACTAATACCCACCACCTCCATCGGTCTGCGCAGCCCTCTGCGATGCCATTTGTCGACGTTGCGCGTCCTCCAACTTGGGACAGTTTGAGATGCCATGACCGAGACCTGGAAAAAAGCGTGATCATGATGAATCAGACAGCCAAGCATGAACCTTACCTCCACAGACCGGACAGCCCTTGAGAGACCCTCCCTGCGCGGCACGCGGATCCTGGATAGTCTGCAAGAACGGAGGTACCCTGAACGACGACGTCAATCCCCGTGACACTACACACAGTCACCGCACCCCGGAACGCACTTTTGCCCCGCCTCTATCAACAGATACTTGAGATCCAACAGCGTCTGTTCGGGCGTACTCATGTTGACAAACGCCGTCGCGATGCCTGTCTTGCCGCTCCTGCCCGTGCGGCCGATCTGGTGCACATAGTCCTCGATCTCTTTCGGCATGGTAAAGATGATGACGTGTTGGATGTCGTTGAAGTCGAGGCCCTTGGAGGCGACGCTGGACGCGACCATGACGTCTTTAGCGCCAGATTTGAAAGACTTGATGGCGTATTGGCGTTCTTCTTGTGCTGTTCGAGGGGGGTGGACGTCAGTGGACAAAAAAAAGGATCGGGACGAGCGTACATTTCGAGCCGTGGATCGCAACCGCTTCGACGCCTTTCAAGAGGAGGTATTCCTGTATGTCTGCGCCAAAAAAAAATGAGCGACACGACTGCGAAGGGCGAATGGATGCACGAACCGTCGACCTCGTTCTTGTTCTCGCTAAAGACGATCACGGGCGGGGCCGTCTTTTGGAGACACTCGAGGAGGTAGACCATTTTGGCTTCTTGCTTGACGTATTCGACGACTTGCAGGACGTCCAGGTTGGCGGCGCCCGCACGGCCGACGTTGACGAGGATAGGTCTGACGAGCGACTGTTGGGCGAAATCTTGAATTTTCCGGGGCATCGTGGCAGAGAAGAGGAGGGTCTGGCGCTGACGCTGCACATGCAAGTCAGAAACGCGGGGGAGTGGCTCTCGACAGACATACTTTGAAGAAGCTCATGATATTTCGGACGTCGTCTTCGAACCCCAGGTCGATCATGCGATCCGCCTCGTCCATACATAGATACTTGCAGTTTGCAAACGTGAAGCGCTTCTTCTCCAGCATGTCGATCAGCCTGCCGGGTGTGGCGACGACGACGTGGAGACCCTTGTTTAGGACGTGGCTCTGCTCGCCCATGGATATACCACCTATGCAGAGGAGCGTGTTCAGTGATGGGTACTTGTGGTCTTTGGAGATGGCGGCGGTCCATGACAGCACGTTTTCGTACGTCTGCGTGGCAAGTTCGCGCGAGGGACAGAGAACGACGCCGACGGGACCTTCACCGCGGACAAAGGGCAGGCGGGCCTCCTCTTCGAGAGCGAGCATGATGAGAGGGAGACAGAAAGCGAGCGTCTTTCCGGAACCAGTGAATGCGATTCCAATCATGTCTCGACCAGAGAAGCTGTTGGACATGAGCCCGCTGAACCGTGGACAAGAAGGGTGGACGTACGCGGTGGGTATGCCTTGTAGCTGGATGGGGGTGGGGGTGATGATTTTCTTGGACCTGAGGAATTGAAGCATCGAGTCTGGTATTTTCATATCCTAGAACATTATGAGAGTCCTTTTGTATGAAATGCAGACATTGACTCACTTCAAAGTGCTCGATCGGAGGTGGAATGTCCTCGCCATCGACGATGATGTGGTACTTTTCGCGTAGACGTCGGTGTTGCTCTTCTGTGCGTTCGCGAATGTACTTTGGAGGTCTCCATCTGGACCGGGGATCGGGTCAAAGCGCGTTGCGGGGCAGGACGACGAACGTACGAAGATTTGAGGGACTCTGAATACTGTATACCCTTTGCGAGCTCGAGATCTGAAGCGAGCTTTCTGCGACTCGCTATCGCAGCCAGGATTTCAGCGTCGGCCTCTTCTGCCTTTTCTACGTCCGTCTTTTTTGCATCTAAGGGTGAAAGGTGGTGAGACGACGACGACGACGACGACGAGCGAACGCGTGACGGACGTACCCTCTGCGGCTTTGCGTGAATGAACCTCCTGGGCCTCCAAGAGAAGGGTTCTCTCCCTCCTCGCACCTTCCCTACGCCTCTCCTCTTCCCGTTCCGCATCCTCCTTCTCGAGCAGCTCTTCTAGTTGTTTCCTTGCCTTGGCGCGCGAATCCGAGCTGGCCGACAGCGCGGAGAGCTTGGCGAGTTTGGCCTCGCGTCGTTGCGCGACGGGGACGTACGGTTCGTACGTGTCGTCCTCGTCGTCAAGTTTGTAGACGGGCGGCGAGGTCGAGCGTTGAGTGCGAGGTTGTCTCTGTGTTGCGGCCGGATCGGACATGTCAAAGAAAAAAGAAAGCAAGACGAGCGAGGTCGTCACCGAGCAACGATGATGGAGCAGCAGTTCGACCCGACGACGCACCCTCACAGACGATGTAAGCACACCCTTCTTGCTCATCGACCCCGTCGCTCGCTCACTGTCTGGCAGACAACCCTCTCACCAACGCACACGTCCTGGTCTCGCCGCATCGCACCAAGCGTCCTTGGCTGGGTCAGACTGAACCCCCGGCACCGTCCGATCTCCCCCAGTATGACAAGAATTGTTATCTCTGTCCGGGCAACACCCGCGCCAACGGCTCGATCAACGAAGAGTATAAGGCTACCATGGTGTTCGAGAACGACTACGCTGCCGTCCTCGCACCACCCGGACCCGCTGCCCCCGCTCCTCCCCATCCGTTGCTGACGGCCGAACCTGTCCAAGGTGGCTGTGATGTCGTCTGTTTCCATCCAAGGCACGACCTCAGCCTGCCAACGCTCGGCGTGGACGACATCGTGACGATCATAGAAGAATGGACACGTATATACAATCGGAGGGGTACTCAGGACGGCATCCAATACGTCCAGATCTTCGAGGTAGGTCTTGCACTCTATCCTTCCTAGCAAGCATCCCGGGCTGACCACAGCACGCTCAGAACAAGGGCGCGATGATGGGTTGTTCGAATCCGCATCCCCACAGTCAAGTCTGGTCGACCTCGATACTGCCCACTCTCCCAGCCAGAGAGCTGAGCAACCTGCGGGATTACGCCGAGTCTTCTGCAGCGACGAAGAACGGTTCCAAGGGGTACCAGAGCAAGCCGTGTCTCTTGTGTGAATACGTCACTTTTGAGCTTACCGCAAGGGAACGGATCGTCGTCGAGAACGACCACTTTGTCGCTCTCGTCCCATGGTGGGCTTACTGGCCGTTTGAAGTGTTGGGTAAGGACAGTCTTTTCACGTCGTTTCGAGAGCTCACCCGGCGCTGTGCCAGTGTTACCACACAAGAGGCACATACCCTCCCTGTCCCATTTCACCCCAGCAGAGAAGCGTGCGTTCGCCGAGATGATCTCGCACGTCACGATCCGATACGACAATCTGTTTTCGAGCTCGTTTGCCTACGCTATGGGCATCCACCAGCGACCTCTCCCGCCGAAGCGTGTCGACGGTACACTGTTGGAGGACAAGGACGACGTTGCACATTTCCACGTCCATTTCGAACCCCCGTTGTTGAGAAGCGCGACGGTGCGCAAATTTTTGGCCGGGTACGTCGTGCCGCACTTTGCATTGATCGCGTCTGATAGTATCTGGACAGATACGAGGTGATGGCGGAGGCTCAGCGTGATCTCACGGCGGAACAAGCTGCAGAACGACTGAGGGCGTGTTCGTCCGTGCATTATTCCCAAGCGTAGTTAGTCTATTTAGGACAAACATGACACAACATAATGATGAGTCTGATCCACGACGCCATGTCCAAAGCCGAGCTCATCGACGAGCATGTGTCTATCAAACAGTGCAAACGTGCCATCGACGCGCTGCACGGCTACGCGACGAAGCTGGAGGAAAAACGAGCGGAGACGGAGCTGCTGCCTGACAGGGAGCAGCCCATATGGCTCCAGATCGCCGTCAAGACGATACATCCAGAAGGAAAACTAAAACCGTTTCGCATGTACGTCGTCTGCCCCGTTTTCCACGCATGTTCCGCTGAGCGTCGTCGGGTCAGTCCTCTCAAACACCCGCTGGTCGATCCCCGGACGTCGGGGGTATGTTTGATCACCAAAGACCCCCAACGAGAATACAAGGCTCTTTTAGAACAACACGGGATCAAGTTTATATCCAGGGTCGTTGGGGTGGAGAAACTCAAGGGAAAATTCAAGGCGTTCGAGGCGCGGCGACTGCTGTTGAAAGAAAACGGCATGTTTCTCGCGGACGAGAGGGTGATACCACTTCTTCCGCGGTTGCTTGGCTCGAAATGGTTCCAAGCTAAAAAGTGTGTGCTGCTTTTCGAGCGTGTTTGCATGCAAGTTGACTGGTCGATTGAGACAACCGATCCCTGTCTGCCTGACGCGCAAGGATCTCAAGGGCGAGCTCGAGCGGGCGATCGAGTCGTCTTATATGCATCAGAATAAAGGGACGTGCACGTACGTGTGTCCAATGTCTCTGCACTGAACGTGTGACTGACACGCTTGTCTAGATCGGTCAAGATTGCGTTGCTGTCGCATACGCCCAAACAAATACAAGTCAATCTGGAGACGGCGCTGCCGGTGATCGTCAGTCGCATCAAGGGTGGATGGGACAACGTTCAGAGTTTGCATATCAAGACGAGTACGAGCGTTAGTCTGCCGATATGGACTTGCGATCTGGGTAGCGAAGAAGGTGGACGGTGGAACGGTTTGGTTGCAGAAGCTAAAAAGGAGTTGGACGAGGAGGAACCTGAACCCGTTCAAGCCAAGAAAACGGGAGTCAAGCGACGATTAGAAGCCAAAGTGGAGCGGCCAAAAAAACGACCAAAGCCGAGTAGTAGTTAGTAGGAGTTGATCACCAATCTGCCCATTGACCCGTCTTCCTTGGCCTCCATCACGACCTGGACGCGCCGCTAAGAGCTGGCGACTGCTGCACGATGTCTTGCTGAACTGGGTGCGCGTCAGCCGTGACGGTCATTCGCTGGGCCTGATTAGCGATGCACACTACCAGACTCCTCCGACTCGGATCGAGACTACATACAATAATGCCAGACCCAAAAGTGCTCTCGACTGAACCTCTCGACAACGCCAAATCCAAGCAAGTCTTACATCTGCACCTCCTACTGAACCTGCACCTCCTACTGAACCTGCACTCAAACACTCCCAGGTTCGTCGCGTTGTCCAAGATCCACTACCAAGACCAGGACGGTAAACAGGTACGTCCACCCCCCTCTCATCCAGGCAAACAACATCACGACGAGAAAAGCGCGTCTGGGAATGCGCCGAACGCAAAGTCGTCCAAGGACACACTGGCAAAGACGGTCTGTCGTCTCGCTCTCCTCTCGAACTGACGATTTAACCCCTCTCTACGCGCTAGCCGTTGCCATCTTTGCCATCCTCAAGTCCAAGACGAACGCGTTCCCGCTGTCCACCGTCATCATCGAACAGTACCGTCCGCCGGTCGATAAATACGTCATTGGTCCGTCCCTTCTTGTCCCCTCTTTCCGCTCAGTCTCTACACGCTCCCTTCCAGAGTTCCCAGCAGGTGCGTATTGGGGCGTTTAATCCCCCGTACACCTACGCTGAACGCACACATCAGGTCTGGTCAACGCACCTACCGACGGGATCGGGCCCGACGAAGAAGCCCGGATCACGGCCCTCCGCGAACTCGAGGAAGAAACAGGGTACAAGGCGACGCTCCAAGACGTCGTCGAGTGCACGCCCACCCTCGCGTGCGATCCGGGTGAGCACACCTCTACGTCCCCGTCCCATCCCAGTGCTGATGCCCCGCCGTGCGCAGGCATGACCACGGCGAGGATGAAGCTCGTTGTCGTCAAGGTCGAGCTCGAAGACAAGATGGAGTACCCGCCTGCCAGTCCAGATCCGGGCGAACACATTGTGGTCAGGGTGGTCGAACTGGCTGACCTGAACCGCGTGTTACAAGGTGCGTTTGGTTGACCTGCTGTGTGCTTGCGATGTCAATGACGTGTCTTTGCCAAGACTACAACAAACAGGTGTGTAATGCACGCTTTGCTCGGGATGCACGTCTCACATCCAACCAGGGTTTCATTGTAGACGCTAGGTTATCTCACTTTGCATCGGGGTATGGTATTGCAAACCGTGTCAGAGACGGACGGTTCTAGCACCGGGGTACAAAAGTGTAGCATCAATGACGTGCCTTTTTCGCTCGCTCGATGTGTGCTCTCAGTTTTTGCTGCTTCTCCCTCAGCGACGCCTTCTTTTTTCCCCTCACGGCTCCACTGCTGAGTATCATCATGATCGGTTTGTTCCGCGCCTTTTCTCTATTCGTTGAGCTACTCGGCGTCTCCTTTTTCTTTTTTCCCTTGAGCGAACCGTACTTTGTACGACCCTCGCGACCTTTTTCGATGGACGCGACACGCTCTGCATAGTCTGCCTTTGCCTTTTTATGGGGGCCCAGAATGTCGTTTTCGGAGACGAATGCGTCCGCCGATCCATCCACCGTGGCGTCCGTTTTGGATGCTTCGAGCGCAGCAAGTTTGCGTTTCGCCTTGGTGCCGCCGCCGTTCTCGACCGCTTTTGCTGCAGCCTTGATACGGAGATCGTTGAGCAGCGCGAAATCGGCAGGCGTCAAAATCTGTCAATGTTTCAACAAACGATCACGACGATCACTCGAGGTGGGACGCTTCACCTTGGTCGTCGCCAACGTCGACGTCCGCTTGTCTTGCGTATCCTCGTCTGCTTTGTCGGCGTCTCTGGGTCTCGTCTCCTTTTCGTCCTCGCTATCCGACACTTGGAGGTCCTCGTCGTCGGAGCTGACGTCGATCCAGCCTACCGAGTCTGATTCCGACGAGTCCGTCTCGACGTCCCAATTTCCCCAGCCTGCCTCGTCATCCTCGCCCGTCTCCTCTTGTCGGAGTTTCTTCAAGTGATCCTCCAGGAGCTGTCAAAAGACGCCGTCGCACACTCGACGATGCTCAAAAGAATCCAGTGGACACGTACAGAGAGACCCTCAATGTCCACAGCTGCGTCCGCCGCGTGCCCAAACGGCAACGGCTGTCGACCATGGCTCATCCCGATGCTCGCATCCTTGCCCTACGACGACGACGTGAGCGTGTGTAGAATTGAAGCAAACCAAAAAGGAATGCACCCTCTCGCGGCGTTTCAACATGCCTGGGTTGACCTCTCGATAGAGCTGCAAGATGCCTCGTGCGGCGGCGGTGACCGTCTTGTCCTTGCTCTTCCTGTACTCGACGAGGTCGCCGAGGAGGTCTTCCTCCATGGACCAGGGCTGTCGCCGACACACTTCTCGTATGGCATTGATGCCCGCCGCGATGACTTCGCTCCCGACACCGGGATGCACAAACTCTGCGGCGAGCTTCTTGATGACGGGGGTGAGCGCGTCGGGCGGGGTGAGGTCGTGTACGCTTTGTGCGAGAGCGACGAGGATGGCGGGTACGCGGAGTTGATGGTAAGTGAGGTATTTGAGGATGTACGTGTAAAAGGGGAGGACAGAGAGCTTGTGAGCGCCCATGACGCGGGAGAGAAGCTGCATGATGAGGATCTTGTGGTCGAGGGAGAACCGCTTGTCATACCGGCTGAGGTTGTCGTAGAGTTTTTCGGCAAACGACTGTGGGTCGTTGAGGAGCTGCAACGCAGGAAAGTTGGGTGTAGAGGACTCGGAAGCCTTGGTTTTTTTCTATGGACGTGCACGCTGTCAAGGGGGCAGAGATAGGCCAGTCTGGGGCGTACCTTTTTGGCGACATTGAGCTGCTTTTGGAGTTTTTTGTCGGCACTCCGCGTCTTCTTGTTGATTTCGCGACGGTGGTGGAGTGCCTTTATGTCCACTTGCTGCGGCGAATGAGAGAGGGACGGAGGGAGGGCAGAAATAATACTTGCCTGGTCTGATTCGTCGTCAGAGTCGCCCTTGTCGTCGTCGCTGCCGAGAAAAAAGTGGAGGGACGCGCTCTGCACTTTGACGACGGGATGGAAGCAGCCGAGGGCGACGATGGACACGGACTTGGCGTCTGACCAGGTCTGTCTTCGCCAGAGCTCCTTTGTGAGTATGACGGCCCACATGGCGTCCTCGCCATTGGGGGTGGTGGCACGGAGCTTGCCCTTGTCGCCGAGGACGTCCGCGTCGATGCCGCGCTCGACCATGGTGAAGAGCATTGCCTGAACTGCGCGGTTGAGCTTGTGGTTCTTGGTGCGGAGGTTGGCGGTGCGGATGTCTGAGAGGATGGTCTTTCGGATAAACGCGCGGAGGGGCGAGGAGGTGGTACGGGGCAGGAGAGGGAAGAGGGTCTTGAGGAGGCTGTTTGATGGTCAGCGAGGACGAGGGAGAAAGAGAAGAAAAAGACGTGCTCGATGGACGAGATCACGTTCTTGTTGCGGAGGATGACGAGGTTGCGGAGGAGCGCGCTGCGTGTGTCTGGGGTGAGCGCGCCATAGTGTTCTAGGAGAAGGGTCGACAGCTGGCGGGGAAAGTCTCTCGTTTCGTTTGGATAACAGACGGCGACGTGAGCGACGAAAGAGACGAGTTCGCGAAACTTTGCTGCGTTGTCGTCGTCGGGGCTGACGACGAAGAGCTGTCTGACGGCGTCGTAGTGGTTGTACTGCTGCAAGAACTCTTCCTTGTACCCGTCCGGATCTCGTCTGATCAAGTTTTGTAGCGTCGTCATCATAGATCCTCTCTGCTTAGTCATCATCTACACCGTCGTCGTCGTTGTTGTCGACGTCGACGGCGGCGGTGCCGCACCTCGTCTACCACCCCGTCCGCGCCCTCGTCCTCGCGGTCTACCACGCCCACCACCGCGCCCCGTCTTTCCACCACGCTCCCCTTCACCCGTCGTCTTCCCCGAGTCCCATTCCCGAGTCTCCATCTTGTCCATCTTCCGCCGCGCGTTCTGTTCCCGCGTGCGGTCGACGCCCTCCTGCACCTTGCGCAACTGCGCCTGCTTCACCCGGTCCGCCTCCTGCAGCTCTCGGAACGCCTCCTCGTCCGCTTTCACGTCCTGACGAACGCTCAGTCATCCGTCTCCCATCGACACCATTCACTTACCAGACGTCGCTGCTTGATCTTTTCGTTTTGCTCCCTGATGCGCTGCATCCGCTCAGCCAGCTCCTCCTCAGAGGGCTTCTCCTGCGTCCAGTCGTCAGCCGAGCACCCCTCATCGACGACAACTGCACACCGACCCGCTGAGGCCCGCCCGTCTTGACGCGCTCTGGGTTCACATACGGCTTCTTCTTTTCTGGCTTGCTCTCCTGCTCGCCCGCCGTCGTCGTCGTCGTTGCTGTCTCTGTCTCTGTCTCTTTTTCAAAGTCGAGTCCGAGCGAGTTGGAGTCTGCCATCAGAGCGCCACTTTCCCACGCTCATCCCGATCTGTATTAAGTCGCCCTCTTCCTCTTCCGTTCCGACCCCGAGTCGCTTATCAGCTCTACCAAATGTCTCTCGCCAACAAGCTCTTCGTCGACGACAACGACTTTGCCGATGCCATCCCCGGCAAACGCGTCCTCATCCGCGTCGACTTCAACGTCCCCATGAAGGACGATCCTCACAACGGTCGCGTCATCACCAACCCTGCCGTGCGTACCCGATCCCTACATCCATCTCTTGTTCTCAGTCGCCGGCCCACAGCGCATCGTCGCAGCCATTCCAACCATCAAGTTCGTCCTCGAGAGGAGTATGTTCTCCTCATCTTTCCTCACTTCGCCCCCCCTGATGCCCGATCAAAGAACCCAAGGCCGTCGTGCTCATGTCCCACCTCGGTCGTCCAGACGGGCACCGATCCGAAAAGGATTCTCTCAGACCCGTCGCAGACGTTCTCTCCGCAAAGTTAGACATGGCCGTCGCGTTCCTCGACGACTGCGTCGGCCCCGATGTCGAAAAGGCCGTCAATGCCGCCCAGGATGGCACCCTCATCCTCCTCGAAAACCTTCGATTCCATGCCGCCGAAGAGGGCAAGGGTCCAGGAAAGGTCAAGGTCCCAAAGGACATCGTAGACACCTTCAAAAAGCAGCTCACCGCACTTGGCGATCTCTACATCAACGACGCCTTTGGTACCGCCCATCGCGCGCATGCTAGCATGGTTGGAATCGACCTCCAGAAAAAGGCTGCCGGTCTCCTGATGAAAAAGGAGCTCGAGTACTTTGCAAAGGTCCTCGAAAGCCCCGATCGCCCGTTCCTCGCCATTCTCGGCGGCGCCAAAGTCTCCGACAAGATCAAGCTCATCGAAAACATGCTCGACAAGGTCAATGCCCTCATCATTTGCGGTGGAATGGCCTTTACCTTTGCAAAGACCCTCGACAAAGTTTCCGTGCGTAGCATTCACGCCTCCATCTTGCCTCTTACCTCATTGCCGGAAAAGATCGGAAAGTCCCTTTTCGACAAGGACGGCTCAGAAAAGGTGACTTCCCTCGTCGAAAAGGCAAAGGCCAACAACGTCAAGCTCGTGTTCCCCATCGATTATATCACCGCCGACAAGTTTGACAAGGATGCCAAGGTCCGAGACACCCTCCCTTGCCGTTCCGTCGCTAACCCATCTGTGTAGACTGGCAGTGCAACCAAAGAGGAGGGTATCCCCGATGAATGGATGGGCCTCGATGCAGGCCCAAAGAGCCGTGAGCTCTTCCGTGAGACCGTCTTGTCTGCCAAGACGATCCTCTGGAACGGGTGCGTCTGATAGCCTACACGTCTACATGAGCGAACAGAACACCCCTCTCGCAGACCTCCCGGTGTGTTTGAGTTCCCCGCCTTTGCAAAAGGTTCGAAATCTCTGCTCGACGCAGCCATCGAGGCCAAGAAGGATGGTTCCACCGTCATCATCGGTGGAGGTGACACCGCAACCGTCGCTGCGCAGTACGATGCCGAGGACAAGCTCAGTCACGTCAGCACTGGCGGTGGTGCCAGTCTCGAACTCCTCGAGGGCAAGGTGAGCAGTCGTCGTTACAGGATGTACATGAGACTGACTGTGTCAAGGCCTTGCCCGGCGTCGTCTTCTTGAGCGACAAGACAAAGTGACTAGATAGACTCGCGAAAGTGTAGAAATTGTATTATATATTGGAACTTGGTTGCTGTACTAGTATTTTGTTTTTATGTCATGTCCGAGCCTGGCCCATCCACTGTGAAGCGTACGTTGAGCTCGCCGTCTGGCGCGATACACTGAACATATCACGGCGCAGAGATTGGCAAGAAGCGCGACCTCGCCGAGCTGCAAGAAGACACAGATGACTCGGACGAGTCGATGACCAGCGCCCGCAAAGTCGCCAAGAGTGAGCACCCACGAGTCTCGACGCGGCTGCTGCTCATCACGACCAGTTCATCCCTTCTTCTCCAAGCCGAGCGCGTCCCCCGGATTTCAATGGCACAAACCCGCGCTCGGTCCGAAACGTACTTGTCTGTACGGTCTCCACCTCGACCCGCCCGCGCGTCCCAACGTCGCCATGTTCGACCTCGACGGCACCGTCATCCAATCGAACCACAAGAACCGCGGCAAGGGCGCCAACGCGACCGAGTGGGCATGGTGGCGCCAATGCGTGCCCGCAAAGCTCAAGGCACTCCACCAAGACGGGTGCGTCGTGTCTCGGCAGTATCGACATGGGCTGACGTGCACCGATTATAGATACGCGATCGTGTTGATCTCTAACCAGGCCCTCAAAGCAAAGGCGCTCGAAGACTGGAAGAAAAAGATACCTTTGATTGCGAATGCGGTGTGTGACGTTGCATCGGTCGACGACGCGCCAACTTTCTGACGTGGGACACACGAATCAAGTTACCAGACGTGCCGTTCCGTCTGTTTGCTGCGTGTGCCAAGGACGGGTTCAGGAAGCCAATGCCTGGCATGTGGTACGAGCTCCAACGCATCTTCAAAGAACACCATGTCGACATTGGTACGTATGCTCTGTCACGCTACGAAACTCGGGAGACGTTGATGATGCTGGCACGCAGACAAGAAGACCGCATTCTATGTCGGCGACGCCGCGGGGCGAGCAGGCGATTTTGCCTCAACGGATCGAAAATGGGCGATGAATATCGGCATACCGTTTCATACCCCCGAGGTCAGCACTACACATAGCCGTGTTTCATCCGTCACGTAACAGCAAATAGGAATACTTTCTCGGTCTTCCAAAAGCACCTTTTAAGCTCCCCGGATTCCACGTATCTAGTCTTCCAGAGTGTTAGCGACGCGTTCTCCGCACCATGTCCAAGCGCTGACATGATGTATGTACTTCCAGCGACGGATCTATTGGCACCACCTACGGCACAAATTACTCCCGCGTCCTCCAAACCGGAACTTGTCGTCTTCGCGGGCTTCCCCTGCCTCGGAAAATCGTCCTTTTACCACACACATTTTGCGCCTCTCGGATATGTCCACGTCAACCAAGACACCTTGGGATCAAGACCCAAATGCGTCTCAGCCGCACAAGGAGCGCTCAAGGCAGGCAAGAGCTGCGTGATAGGTACTCTCTCTCGCATCTCCCCCGCTCTCCCTGTGACGTCTGAACCCCCCAGACAACACCAATCGGGATGCCGCGACCAGAAAGTTTTATGTAGACCTAGCCAAGCGGGTCGGCGTGCCCGCTCGATGTTTCTTGTTCAAAGGGTCGATGGATCTTGCATGGCACAACAACCTGTACCGCGCATATAACCAGCCCACACAGGTGAGGACGTGTCTCGCCTCTAGTGACTTTTCTCGCTGATGGTCCACGTAGCCACAGAGAGATATCCTCCCTTACTTTGCCTTTATCGGATTTCGCGACAACTATGAAGAACCTAGGACGAGTGAGGGGTTCACGGAGGTGATCAACGTGAACTGGGTCTTTGAGGGTGACGAACAGGCCCGGCAAAGGTGGAACATGTGGTTACAGATCGACGGCAAGTAAGGCTGGAAGACGATGTGATCTATGACAAAGATATACAACTTGCCCTGCATTTCTAACCAGAAAGATACAGGTGCAGGCGTATGTATAGGACGGGTCCTTGTACGAAATAAAGAGGTATTCTAGTGCTGGTCTTCCTGCTTGAGTCCGCTCAAGTCCTTTGTCGCTCTGTACGGCCGGGGTGAGTCGGTCATGGACGCACGTTAGCAAGACACGTACTCGACCGGAATACCAAGCACGTCAATCGCATCGATCCTCGTCTGAACGTCCTCGTCGTCGCTCTGATTCGACTCTACGAAAATCTGACCACCCATCAGAGAGAGAGAGAGAGAGAGCACGAAACGCCGCCCACACGCACATGCAAACTGTTCACGCTCGTGAACCGCACAAACTTGAGCGGGACCGGCCGGCCGCCCTCGCGCACGTCCTCCTCGCGTAGGGTCACCACCTGCGCAAACACCCCGTCCGCCGCACCTTCGACGTCCGCAAAGCTGATCGCGGACTTGTTGACGAGCAGCTTGAGCGTTTTCGGGCCGCGCCTGGGGTCGGCCGACGCGCGGAGGACGAGCGTGCGGACGCGCACGGCTTGGTTGAACTGTAGTACGCGCGTGCATGCATGCATGCATGCATCGTCGACGCCGGATCGGACGGGATGGAGATTGCTTACGTGGATGCTCAGGAGCAGCTGTGCGTCTGAGCTGCTCTCGAGGTAGACATCGGGCGACGTGTTTGGTTTCCTGCCCGCGAAGATCGATTTGAGGTCGTGTGCTTGCTCCTCGTTAAGACAGTTGATCTGAGAAGCGTCCAGGTGCTCCAGCAGCGAGATCTGTCAGAGCCAAGGTCAGTGAAGCGCAGCCGTAGTGAAACGCGGTTCGAACGTCGTCCTTGGCAGCCATCGTTGATGTAGTAGTGCGGAGATGGAAGGTTGATAGGAGGTAATTTGCCTAGTACTACGGTACACTTGAATCAAATCTAGTCCAAAGCAAACGACGTTCGAAAACAAACGTGCAGGTACTAAAACATGAACCCTGGAGTAGAAAGAACGAGGTCATAGTGAAATTTAAGTCCCACCATGTCTCGACCCCTCCCATGCTAGACGATCACACACTCGTCCTTCGCTTGTTGGCGTGTGGGTCGCCCGACATTAAATCGTTTGTTGCCCATTCGTTTCATCTCTGTCAGCCTGCTCATCGCGCGCTTGTTCCCTTGGGCTGTAACACCGTCAGTCTCTTCCATGTCAAAGCAAGGAAGAACAAACGCACCCGCTGCTCGCATGTACCACCGCTTCGCAAAATCGACATCCTGCTTGATGCCAATCCCAACCTCCGCATAATAACCCACCGCATACTCGGCCTTACTCAAACCCCTGTTAGCAGCTTTACGTGCCCACAGATATGCCTCCGAGTCGCTCTGTTTCAGGACACCTTCACTGCCTGTCAAATACCATCCACTCAATGCAAGCTCCGCGTCCGAAAAACCCTTCTCCGCTGCCTTGGTGTACCACGCTATCGATCGCCTAGGATCCACGGGACATGTGAGGACACCATACTCGAAGCACTGTCCAAGTTTGAACTGCGATTGCGTATATCCCAGGTGTGCAGCTTGTGTATAGAGCTGCTTTGCGTACGCCGGATCATGAACAACGTACTGAGAGTTGGACATCTCATGAAGCATAGCAAGCTCGTGTAATGCATGGGGATTTTCCTCGTCCGCCTGTTCAGCAGCGCGCTTAAGCCAGTTGATGGCTTCGCGAGGGTTTTTCTGCTCCCCCAGTGAACCAAGCAAGAGGATCATCCCGAGTTTATACATAGCAGACGTATCTCCGAGGGACGCTGCCTTGCGATAAAAAGCAGCTGCTCGAGAGGGGTCTCGCCGTGTTCCCGCCCCAATCTCGTTACATACAGCAACACGGTACGCCGCCGACGGATTGTTCTGTTTTGCGGCCTGAAGATACAGATGATATGCCCGTTCGTGGTCTACTTGCAGTCCAAGCATTCCTGTGCCATGACAGTTTGCCAGGAAAAACTGTGCCTCGTCGTACGGTTCATTCTGCGTTGCAAGTCTCCGGATGGTCTTTAACGACTCTTGGACGAGCAAATCCCTATACCTCTTGACAGCTCTCTGGTCCTTCGCATCAGCACCGATCTTCTTGGCAGCTTCGATGAGGTACTTGGCGTACAGAAAGTGAGATTCGGGGTCGGGGTCACCTTTGATACGTTGACGATACTGGTCAATGTACTCTTTCGTAATAGGAGGGGCGGTGAGGTCAACAGCTTTGGTTTTACGGGTTGAGAGATCGATGGTTCCAGATCGATTGAGAGAGGCCCCTGGTGATCGCATCTCGAATTCGGGGTCATCAAATCCCTCGGGAAGGGTGGGTGCTGATCCGTATGCTCCAGGGCCCGATGGAGCTGGTGTCGCTGGGGGACCGGGTGGACCGGGAGGGCCAGGTGGAGCTGAATGGTATACATTGGTTGGCGGGAGATAGGGCATAGATTGACTTCCTTGAAGAGGACTTTGGTTGTACGGGTTGGGGGGGAGGTAGGGGTTCACCGGCTGCTGTGGTGGAGGAGGACCCATGCCAAGGACATTAGAGGCCGCAGCATACAGGTGATCATATTCACCAGGCTGGGGTGGTCCGGGATGGGTGTGTCCATACTGTGGTACCAAGTTCTGTTGAGAACCTTGCCAACCTGGTCGATACTGTCCTCGGGGATAGTATGGTTGCGTGGATGGGCTCTGGAAGAAGGGAGAGGATGACTCGGCAGAAGGGTATGCACTAGCAGGTGCAGATGTTACACCATCATAACTGTACATGCTCGCACCGTCGGCGTCTAGACGTGGGGTCTCCATGCCTTCAGAATAACCGATATTGCTTCTACTCTGAGAGAACTCGTCCTGATAATACGTAACACCACTGTCATCCACTGGGTAACGAGGACCGGCCTGTCTATGAGGATGTGCAGAAAGAGTTGCATTAGGGGCGGGAGGTAGTGTATTGGCGTGTCGAGGGTGAGGAAATCCTCTTTGCGAAGCGGTGTGCATAGACATGGACGTAGCGGCACGGGGGATAGGATCGTAACCGAACGACGCGACACTAGATCCACGAGTTGGAGGGTCATTTATGTGCATAGCGTTCATAGCATCAACAAGGGCGTATGGGTCGCGTTGGATGGACGGTAGCGGAGTAAAGTGGTCAGGAGAGGCGTCATACTCCGGGGGTCCCGCTGAAGGAAAAGAAGGGGTGGAGTGGTTGGGTTGGCGCATGAAGGTGGTTTCTGGAGAAGAAAGTTCAACAACAAAGACATGTCCCAAGAAGAAATGAAGAGACGTACGTGGGGGAGGGTAAAAGTCTTCCTCTCGAACACCAGCGTCGTGAGAGTGATATCCGGGGGGGAAATCTCCATGGGCAGAGTAGAATTCTGCGCTGGATTCACCTGCTGAGGAATAACCTGACCTTTCCGCCTCGTCATAGGGAAGACCTGACATCGTGCGAGCAAAGTTGGAGTGCGTTGCAGACTTTTGGATTGCTCGACCGTAAGCGAGGGAGGACAACGTCGTATGGAAACGGGTTTGCAAACACTTGGCTGCTCCCACATGACCGGTGATATATTACTACAGAACAAAAACATACATAGAACTTGTCAGTCTTATCCTGCCAATTCCATCCCGTCCGATGGGCCCTCGCCCTCGTTAGTTACCTGGTTATCGACGTCCGTGGGTGCATCCTCCTCGTCTTCAAGTTTCATCTCGACATCCACTTCTTCGTTAGGAACTCTTGACCATTCCCACTTCTCAAACACCCGCTCAATCCGCTGTCGCTCCAACCCTCTATCAATCTTCCGGGCCCTGACAGTAACCTCCCGCTTTCGCCCCACCACTGCCTTTTGCCCACCATTGCCCCCGAGTCCTTCATCGTCCCACTTTATCCATCGCTGCCATCCCACCTCGTCCGGATACCCAGCCTGTACATTCACTGTTTGTTCTTCTCTTGGAAGATCCTCCACCACATCCCAACCTTTTGGCTGGAAATTCCTAAACTGCACCGGTCCCAGCGTGGTCCCCGTTTCTGGGCCGTCGATAGGCGACCGTTTCCTCTTGACACCTCCGTTCACGGTTGCGCTCCCGTTCGTCAAGGTCTTCTTCTTAAGCGATTTGCCATGCCCCTCGTCATCGCTTGTTGTTCCCGCCGCTAGCCGGACACGCCATCTCAGCTCTCGTGCAAGTGCCGGGGCGTCTTTAATTCTATCTGTAGGGACTTGTTCTTTTGCGATTCGTTTGGCTGCTTCACTTCCATGTTCCATAGTTCGCACCTCCGAGACAAGGTGTTGACATAGAGCCTCCAGTGATTCCAGGACTCGCGGCGAGAATTCTTCCTTGGCCTTGATATCACGAAGATATTTGTCACCCACGTACCAACAGAGTCTGAAAACAAGTTAATCTTGCTAGAGAATGAACTGAAAAACGAGATACTTGGTAAAGTGAGGAAATTGGAATTTTTTGGAGACTCGGGTCGTTTTCTCAATGTCGACCACTTTGAGTTCTTTCATACGAGTCAGTTGATGCATTCGGGATGGCATTCATGCTTACGCGTGGCAACGTTGTACGAGTGCAAAAAGTTGCCCCCAAATACGAGTGAATCTTCGGGAGTGTGCTGAAAACTCGTCGTAGCTCGGCCATAGTTGATGAAAGGGTCTAGACTCACAACAGCATGTATCCAACCTGTCGGAATAACCATGGTGTTTCCAGGTTTAAGGGTGACTTTGACGACGTCGTCAACCATATCACCTAGCCATGTCGTCCCTTGCATCTCTGTGCCAGACCACCGCTCGTAGGCAGCCAAATTAGTAGGTGTAGGTCGGATAAAGTAAAAGACCTTTGTGCGTGACAACATGAGCAAAAGTATAAAGGTTTGATGAAAATGCCCACCTTGCTTCCTCTGAGAATGTGATAATACACCGAAGAGCCAGCAAAGTCGATATGCCAGTCCTACAAAGGAGTTAGAGTTCGTGACTCTAGAGACAGGCACTGGCACCCTACCGTCCAGGCGGATGCGACTCCCATTAAACAGTACAGCTGGACCTTGGGATATGCATGCCCCTTCCCCCTTCGTGTACTTGGCCAGAACTTATCTACCCAATCCAATTCGCGGACTAAGCGCGGTGGTAATACTTGATCCGCGAGCGGCGTTCCCGAAATCTCGAGTGAGATGACGTTCCGTATTTTATCTTTGGATTCATTATTGTAGTACTCCGCCCATTTCCCAAGGGTCCACCCCGAAGTGTTTGACTGCGTTGCGACATCTGCAAAGAATGCATTGGCATTTCAAGCAGATAAAAGTCAAACAAGTGGACATACCAATGACTTCGACGGGGGTCTCATGTCCCATAATGTTCGCCACGTCAGACACCGTAAAGTTGGCATCCGGCATTTTCATCCCAAGGCCCTCCGGGTTCTCGATGACAATAGGTTCCTTCATGGCGTTCTCGTCGCTTTCGAGCCACTCAAGGCCCACGTCCGACCCTTTCATCCGCCTGAACTCGTCATCTTTGATCGCTCTCGACTGTATGACACGCAACCATCTAGTAGGGTCGGCTTCCACACCCGCGTTAAGGTTGACGTAGTCAGGCTGGGTACGTTTGCGCGCCGATTTACGGGCAGGTGGCTTGAACGTGATCGTCCGAGAAGGTTTCTCGAGCACGCATGGTTTGCAGTACCTGTGATGATCGCGCGCGTGACACGAACAAGTTATAAAGGATGCCCAGGTAGCAACTGAAGCATAGACTTGCCATTTGTCGATTGTATCGACGTCCGCGCCATTCCCGGCGCACACCCAGTGATACCAGCTCTTACAAGCGTCGCATCTTATCCAGTTTTCCTTGGAGACTGTGGACTGCATATCAGAGGGAAGGTCTTTACATGCTGGGCAGGTGTCTTCTTCTGATGCCATTGAAGCAGGCTGCACAGGGGTTTCCGGAACTGGTTCTGGTACTTCTTCTGAAATTCGCTCCGGTGGTCCTGATTGCTCGTCTTGTACCGGTACCGGTGTAAGCGACGACCTCGCCGACAGTGGAGAGAGCGATTCCGGTTGAGGGCTGCGTTCGCGGGGTTTTTGAGTACTTAAGCGCGTTGTTCTGCGTTTACTGCGTGCCATATTCGAGCGGTGACTAACTGTACAACTGTGAGGGCCAACGTCGAGATTAGTAGTACACAGAAAGTTACGAGACCAAGTTGAGGTGAGGTTCTTATGTAAAATTTCCTTTTTCGATTAGCCACTTACAGGTTTCGTTCGTCTCACCACGGCCTACTTACTTCGAGTAAGTAGTAAGTACCAACAGTTCTGGGAGCTAATGAACAAGGATCTATAGTAGGGTGGCAGGCATATTATACCCGACGACGGGAAGCCGGCCGTCAGTAGAACGGCCAGATAGGATGAACTGCCGGTAAATCTCAGGAACTTTGATTCTTCAAGTTCGTGCTCAACATGATGGTCGGAAGCTGAGCCACTTTTCTTGACCTTTGGATCTAGGTGAGGACTACATGTTGCCCCTCCCACTCCTAATTCTTTACGTGGGCTTCGGTGGTTGCATTCCACGGTAAATTATTTTTGAGCTCGCAATCCCATCCATGAACGAGCAGCAACTGATCAAACACACTAACCGTCTACCCTGCATTCAAGCTGTCGCACGATCCATTGCATTTTTCGTAAACTTTACGGGAGATCATCATGTGGAACAAGATGTCCGCGAGTGTGCATTTTCTTTTTGGAAATGCAAAGACTGACATTCGCAGGACATGCCGTCATATCAGAGCAACACTGACGTGTTAACGGGTGGCGGCCTCCGCAGCAACATGACACCCCCCCGACACATAGAGCAATTGCATTCCCGGGGTCAGTTAATTCTGACGTTAACACATTCAACTTCAGCCCCTTTGTCTAGTGTATGGTCCACAACAATAAACCCAATACATTGAACTGTCCTCGGAGCCCGAATCTATGACTCACTCACCTGCACACGTTTACACCTTGTCTTTTCTTTCTCTCAGAGTAGCGCTAATGTATTCGCGAGGTTAGAGTAGGTGATCGGAGTTTTGAATCGGAAGTATCAAGCCCGGCCCATCAATGACGTTAGGTTGTTCGTTCTCTTCAATTAACAACGTTGCCTAAGAAAGAAACAAAAGACAGCAAGGCTCCAATCATGCACCTCTTTTTGGTGAAAATATACCAAGCGATGGGACGATATCCTCCCTTTGGCACTGGCATGAGAAAGGGTATATTCTCCGTCTAAATGCCGCGGATCTTGCTTTACGGTTAGCGCGCGACCGCACGGATGACAAGTCACACCCAGGATTGAACTGACCGCAAGCACGGAGAACCGCGTGAAAATATCTTTTTTTTTTCTTTTCAGGTTTTTAGGTTGCGAATTCCGTCTGCACGGACGTGTCCGCAGGTCAAGGTTCGTCCTTTCTTTGTGATTGGCGACGGCGCCGAATTTGGAAATTAGGCTTCTCACATTCTTCTTACCTCATACAAAGGCGCCGAGTCGATGTGGGTTTTCGATGACAGTGATCAGCACTAAAATATCTGTCCGGCTTATCGCAGAAACAAGGACAGTGGCGCATTATCAACGCCATCCCGGATATACGGTTCTTATCAATATTCCATATGGTCACCGTCGTCTGTTTTATTCCGCTTGTTGGGTTAAATGGATAAAACTTCTCTACCTCAGGTTCAATCCCGCTATACCTTATTCGTGTCGCATAGCTGAGACCAACCTTGCCGTGCCATGATAAGTTTCTCCATGAGGGTTTTCGTGGCGAAGATGCGCCGTTACTCTCAAGCGCCATCTGGCCATGCTATTCAATCAGTCAGTGATTGACAGATCTAGACTTCGCGTATGATGGAAACAAACAGGCAGGTTCAAACGTTCAGCGTCCAATCACGTACACTGATATAATAATATACGCAATATATACCCATTTGCTGTATGATCACATGGACGCATTCTATCTTTCCAAACATGAAGGGTATCTCCGATCTAGGGGATATACAATTACATACAACGAATTCCACGATGCAAGTGTCCCATATCGTTGGCATACACAACATGAGTTTTGGGAGAACGAGGAGTCGGTAAAGAGTGTAATAGCTTCAAACAAAATATGACTGGCGGTTAGAGCCAAGCGGAGAGAATCCGCCGTCGCACCCAATGACAGGGTCAGAAGTCGTTAGGATGACACGTGGGTCGAGACTGAACGGTGTCCAGCGAGCTTGAGCCCCCGAGCCCATAGAACTCCGGGAATCAGATGATGTCTTAATAGCAAACGCAAATTGATCGACTTCAGAGTCATCTCCAAATATTGAACACTTGTTCCCCATAACCCCATGGAGGGGTCCAATGATCGATTGGTGGGGCGGAGGAGAGAGGCTGCGATGTGTCACAACCGTTCCTGTCAAAGATCCCGAAGTCGACGGTGGGGTGTATGGTTCCCAGCCACCGCTACCGTCGTCAGTGAGAACGGTGTCTGGTCCGCTGTCATCGTGCGGGAAGGAGACTGATAAGGGTGGTAGATGAGGACGAACTTGTCCGCCTGCAGCAATCAGAGAGAGAGCTCGTGACCGGGAAGTCAAAGGAGATGAACACGGTAGAGGGGTATCGTCATGTAAGCACGGTGAGTGACCAGGGCTTTGTTTGATGGGAAGGGGTGTTGGTGATTGCGGGACCTGGTGTCGGTTGGCGTCGCGCTGAATCCGAGCCTCCCATTCGGCTCTCAACGTCTTTTCTTGTTCCTGGCTGCGAGAACATACCCAGCGGACTTCCCCAAGAGCTTGCAGGCAAGCCTCCACACCTTCTTCCCAATCAGCGTTGCATCCTATCCCAGCCGTTCCTAGATCATGTTTGTCGCTTTGAGC
The DNA here is from genome assembly GCA_038090295.1 of Boletus semigastroideus. Taxonomy (NCBI): domain Eukaryota; kingdom Fungi; phylum Basidiomycota; class Agaricomycetes; order Boletales; family Boletaceae; genus Boletus; species Boletus semigastroideus. The sequence goes on along the minus strand of JBBPMK010000007.1, from coordinate 173,037 downwards.
AAGGAGCAAGCCAGCGAAGAAGCACCCGTCGCGGATCAATCCAGTATCATATTGGAAGAAGCTCGAAGGCACTTTCAGGTGACGTTGCAACATCTCGATCACCCGGGGAAGAAATTTTTGGCACCGACCTACGGCAGACAGATAGAGACTGGCCGTGGATGCCTGATCTGCGCAATAATCGTCGGTGCGCGTATGGAGTGCTTCACGGATGGTGTTGAGACACCCAAAGATGAAAATTTGCCAGCCACTGACGAAACGTTCAACGTCTTCGCCTCGGATGAGGTCACCGCCAGCAACGCCAACTCCAGAGGGGTTACGACGTAATGCTTCAAAGTTGTCCCAACAACGCTCGAGTTGATCCCAAATTTTTGAGACAGCTTCGTGTGAGGCGGCATTGGAACCAGTCTCTCGACGGGCGCGGGGACCCGTCAGTGTGGAATGTATGGCACGACATGCCTTGGATACGGCCAGAGCGAGAGAAAAGTATTGAGTCGTCACCATGTAGGCTAGAGAAGCCCGTGGATGACTAGGTTCTAGAGGGGTGACAAATGGGAAGGTTGGCGAAAGAGGTGGACTCGCCCTCGGCGAAGATCGGGCGGAATCTGCCGGGGAAGTGATGCTATGGGAGGCTGAGGCACAATATCGCGGGGGAAGAGTGCTCTGAAAGGATGCCAGATCATCATCGTCCCTGGAAACAAATTCAGAGACTGCACAAAGAACAAGTCATAGTGACCATACAGAACAAGGCGTCCGCCGTTCAAGCCTGTAGTAATGCCTTCATGCACATGAGCATACCAGAATATCCGAGCGCGGATAAGTATGTCACAATATGGCCCTAGGCCACTGTTGACAGCTGGGGAGTCGGGGAGGTTGCACAGTGCGTAAACTTGAGACAAGGTTGCTTCATAAGTAGTCTGAGAAAAGAGTCAGTTGACCAGGAATGGAGAAGCTCGGTCGACGCTGACCAGATGTTCAATTGGAGTCTGGATGCCTATTATATATGATGAACAAGCAGTCCCCGTACAGCAAGCGAGAGACTGACCGTGAGTTAATGGATGAAGGAGCAAGAGAACTTTGACGCCATCCCAAGATGGACGGCGTAATAACCCATGGTGGTCCACGAGCGTGAGTATTTCCCTTATCATAGCATCAGAGCGGAGCAAACTGGCATGTCGCTTAGGGTTGGAAAGATTATCACCACCATCAAGGGCAAGGTGAGGGCTGTCGTGGCTGTCTGATGCGCTGTCTTCCGCATCCTCATTACCAAACTCGTCAATACCGAAAGACGCAGCCCAGGTCACGAGTAGCATCGCAAGGATCCTTCCTTCGATATTAAGTGGCATATTCTCTTTTATATGAGCAATATATCTGGAAGCAAATTCACCCGGTTCAATGATTGGGTCTGAGAGAGGTCAGCTGTCTGAAAAATAATGGAGGACGAGAAACTGACGCTGGACACAAAACCTCCGGAAGAATGAAGAGGTGAGAAACGGAAGCTGCATCTGTGGAATACGACTGTGGGTGGTCGGTGGAGAAAATATGGTTGACGGGGGTTCTTCGGCGCCAGATGAGATGGCCAGGACATCCTCTGTCACTTTTCCATAGCGAGCTCTGTCAAATCACAAGTCCATATGATCGGACGCAGAGACGATGACGAGAACTTACTCGACTTGCTGAAGTCGTCTACCGCGCCTAAGCAGTTTGACAGCTTTGACCTCTGCAAACTCATCCCTAAAAGAAGGTCAAAGAAAATATGTGACGGAAGGCGAGAGAGTCTTACACGCATCTGATGTTGCGTTCTTTGCAATTGGAGCACGAGGGGTGCTGGATGCCGTTGGCAGTTGTGGTGGAAAAGTCCTTGAGATCGCATCGCACCCTAGGGCATAGCAGTCAGGATGTGTCCAGGTAGGTGAGGTGATGATGTTGAACCTCCTCATGCGACATGCACCACATGCCGAGAACTGCTGCCTTGTGGACTTGGGCTGGCCAGGCGTCCGTCGAGGGTAGGGAGAGCTAGAGGACGATGGGGTACGGGGTGCAGAAGAGGAGAGACGACGTGACATGGGTAGGCGGGAAGAGTGGTATGCAATCACCGATAGAAGGAATCGAATTCGTATCTGGGTCATGCTTTAAAATGGCGCGGAATTGAGGAGTATGTGACAGTCACATAGATCGTTGACGTTGATCTCCGGGAATTGGACATGTTCTGCACAGCCAACCAGAATACACGGCTGAATTGAGCACGGCTAAAAAAGACACGAGAAGAGCGGATGCCGTAAGTCGAAGTCGACGGTCCACGCAATTGGAGCCAGGCTTTCATGCCGTTCAAGTCTAACCTAATGTAGCATTATATGATAAAATTCTTGTCCACGATATCTATCGTCCTCCCTTTTAGCAGACCTCGACGGCCACGTTAAGAGACTAGTGGACGGTACACATGTCAATGTTGTTGTTGTTGTTTTCTAGGGGGAACGAGGTACAGGCACACGATGCGACTGGACCATTAACCAATTCCACAGTGGAGATATGGGAAAAGCGGTAGCCGTTACCTGGGTGAGGCGTGTGCTTCCATGTCCGGGTAAGTGGGGTCCCGCCACGAAGAAGTCTGAACCCACAAATCATTCAAAGCTTCTCATGCCGCATCATATGACATGAACGGACTCGATTTGATTTGACATCCCGAAGTGCCACAAACCCAGCTTGATTGCTGCCGTTAACTGAAATTGCTGTTGGAGTCATGACATCGCCTAGATTTTGCAGATCTGTCGATTACATGGTCCGACGCACATTGTTCAGTGTCCCACATCTCAGTCGTTCATAGCCTAGCCGTAAGCACATAACTCAATCTCTGTCCGTCCGACCCAGCACCCGCACATATGTTCCGCTGTGAAAGATGCACCAGAATTAAGATCCCACACTCGTCGCAACCGACGCAATCTTGGCAACTCGACTGAGTTGTCGCAGAACAAGTTTGCGAAACAAAGTTTCCACTCGTCTCGGTGTCGGCCGGGAAGGCAAGACTGTATGTCATTATCGAAGGGGCCAATAACGTCTTTTTGTGGGGCAAGCGAGCGCCTGCATACTCAACGGTCCACTTGTATTACAACGGGATGTTATTAGAAGAGAAGAAAAAAGCTTCATTGACCCCCCCCCCAGATCGAATAGATCTAGTCGAAAATAAAATGCTTCCGAGGGTTGCGTCATTTCCGAAGACGAACACAGGTTTGTCTGAACATGAAGACCCGGTGTGACACCCGCTCAAACGGTCACGCTGTCACGCAGTTTTCCCAAAGCGGACACGGTCCGGCAGACCGAGGATACCGTTCGTCCATAGCTTTGAACCTATTCGGTGACTGTCATGACCGTACTCTTGCACAGCGCCCCAAATCCACCCGCTTTCATAATAGCCCTCTTCAACTCATTGGCTGTTCGTTGCATTGGATTGAATCGGCAATCATGAGCCATTTTGTCCAGGTCATCGCCATATTTGCTGACCAGTCGTTCCAGGTACAATCTTTCCCCCGAGGACGTATGTCGCTCACGTATACATGCGGAAGCTGCAAGATTTTCCAGATCTATGGAACCACAGGTGAGCTATTGAAACATTTCCCAAGTGAAAAGAAAAAAGACAATACGAGCTCGCGTTGTCGATCTCTCAGCAACGCTTTGACCCGTGTGTCATCACAAGTACTAGTCGCGTGAGCTCCGCTGCTGATCGAGTGCTGACCTTGCACAATCCTATTCTTCAACCCTCCAGGGTCCGCTCCCCGAGGATCATCATTAGCCCACATTCGCAAATCCACCACATGTGGATCAATTGTTGATTCTCGTTCCGAGTCCTGCCCCGCGTCTTCATCGCTTGGTAGTTCTACGCGGACAACGTTTCCAGACGAGTCTCGAACTATTTTCCCAAAACCTTTTGGAAGTACGGGTGTGACTGTAGGCTCTTTGGAAATAGACAATCGAGTGTCATCGGTGGCACAAGGTGAAGTGGCTGACTGCAGTCGACGTGTGTCAATCGAATGAGTAGTACGAATGTCATTGGCTTCGGAACCTCCAGATGAGATGGGGTTCAGGTTGTGTTGAAGCCCCAAGGCCAGGTAACTGCGAAGACAAGGTTAGTCTGTGTTTCCGGTCATATTCTCCCTTCGTGAGAGTAGTAGACGCACTTTTGGCGGACGGTCTTAGATGGGTCCCATGCATCTTGCAGAGCTTTTGGGCCGCGGATCGCTACAAATGATTCAACGGTTCTGAAATCAGCTTCTGTTCCATGTGTACGGCAACAGATACGATGGGGCTAGAGGTGCTTTGTTGAGTGCTTACAAGGCATCTTCTTCTGCAGTCGCTTGGCTCTCTTGGAATGTGAGATAGGCTTGTGGCTGGAGGACCTGGCCTTGCGACGTTGACGTGGGTTGGCCATACTGTAGTGCCAGTGATGCTTGCCCGAGTCGAGTTCAACTTCAAGTCGCGAGACTAGACAAAAGGGATTTCAAGCTCCGCGACGATCCTGTAGAGTATTCCAATCGTTGTGCAGCTCAGAGCGCGCGCGCAACACGACGTGCGCTCTTCAAGTTCTTCGCCGATCCAACTGGTCAATCTACCGCAGCCCTCCTCTATTCCCCCCGACAACCCTTGCTGCCGGCGGGCCTTTTTTTTTTCCACGAAGAAGCTGTCCGCCGGAGGTTGCAGTTACCCGAACACACAGTTCTGCATTCCTCACGGTCTCCTTCGTATGGATCGCGTAGCGATGTATCTCCCTCACGTCAAAGCTGTCATGTTTGATGTGAGTTACTGCCGCCCTGTGCATTCGGCCATTCTCACTGGTATCACGCCGGATCGTCTGCCGTTACCTACCATATGGTCGCCGCAGATTGGTGGCGTTGTTTTGCGGAGTCCGTTCATCGCCATCGCAGACTACGAGACGGAAAAAAGGTTGCCACCCGACTACCTGAACGTGTCCATGTAAGCACATGGCCCTCCCACGACGCTGATCCTCATGCAATTGTCAGAACATCACGTGGTGCGTCCGGGGCCTGGCAAAGGTTCGAACGAGGTGAACTGCCCTTGTTCGACTTCTATACGGCATTTGGTCGCGATCTGTCAGATACGATGAACGGAAATATATGGTACGCAGAATATTGCAAACGGAAAAGGATAGGTTGTGTTTCAACGGCACTGGATTTCCGCACCATCTAATCACCTTTAGTTTGTCCCAAGCTTCCAGAAGAGGTTCAAGTCGACGGTCGTGACGTGAGTCTTGCTTCATGAGGATGCAAATTCTCAAACCAAATACACTAGCTCTTTGGACGAATGATGCGGTCAGCTTCCACATACGACCTCCATATGCTCACTGCCATCAGAAACCTCCGAGGTAACTTGACGCCGCTCTCTGCTCAGCACACGGTAGCGAACATTTTTCAGCCGCGGAAAAATGGCGTATTTTGGCGCTGACGAATAACTTTGGGGCACACCTCTCCACTGGCGCGTCTCTATCGCAGGAAATCCCGGAAGCCGAACTCCAGTTTTTGGGATGGCAAGACGGGCCTATACCAAACCATCTACGCGAGTTATTCGATCGTCTTTATGATTCTAGTGAAGTAGGCTTACGGTGAGCCCTGTCGGCATGCCTCACAAAGTATAAATGATTCGACGTTAACCTGCAGGAAGCCCGATCCACGCTTTTTTCTTCATGCCTGTAAAGACAGTAGCATCGATCCAGAGCAAATCATTTTCCTAGATGACATTGGAATGTAAGCTGTCGCCCACCGCCTTTATTCCTTACTGCATTAGACACACGCAGGAACCTCAAGGCAGCCAAGCAACTTGGAATGACAACGATACGTACGTAGAATCACCTTCACCATGCCAATGGACGACCGGCATCTTTTATTTATTTCCAAGTCAACATGGAAGTGCTAACAGCACATCAGATGTCCCCATTGGTGGCTCACTACACGCTGTCAGAAAACTGGAGGAATATCTTGGTATTGATCTATCTACTGATATCACAAAAGAATGCCCAGGAAAACCTAAATTGTGATGATCATAGCTACAGTTTAGTCGATTGTAGCCGCACAATTTCTCGAGCTATGCCTAGTGTGGTGTTACTGGGTGGCGCATCATGCGGGTTTAGAATTCTATGAAAAATCAAAAGGGTTTGTCCGATGCAGGAGTCTTGTCTTCGTAATAACTACCAAGCTGGCCATGGCGTTGAAACTAGCTAAATGCGGAGGGAAAAACAAGGGGAGCTCACCAGTGGCACCTTGACGAGAAGTCCACTTTTGATAACTGGGGTCACAGACAATAACTGTCAAAAAAAGAGCGCTTGAACCTGGTGTGAATTCAGATATGCCCGTCCACGTACAAACAGCCCCGCGGTTCCTACTCCAACGCCCCAGATCCCGAGTGTGGGTGCCCAGCGTTTCAGCATCTACACGACGCGTGAGCGTGTCTCTTCCTCTCAAACGATGTCATTCTTACGGTCGTGCCCAGAGCGTACGGCGATGTTGACTGAAATGTAAGTTGTGACATGGCTGGCCAGTCGACGTGCGCAATTGTGTGATTCAGAGTTTCGGGTTGAGACGGGTTTGGTACAATAGTAGCTTACGACATTATCACGTGATGCTGTATTTTTTTTAAATTTATAACTTGCAACAAACCAACCCTGGAGGCGTGCTTAGCCTTGCGCGCCGCATCAGGGGGACATTTCCTTCGTCGTTCTAGTTCTAGTGTATGGCCATGAATTAAGGGGGGAATTCAGTCCTTTTTATTTAAAAAATTTTTGAGTCGCTGATTTCAGGGAAAATCCACATCCTGACTTGACACGGAGGCATGTCTCCGTACTTAGTAACAGCAGGTGAGTTGGGACCTCAAATTCCCTGCAGATGATCGGCTATAAGGTGACCAAGGAACTGGCAGGGAATGGCCCGACGGCAGGTAATTTCATGCATGTCGCGCCTATCCGTCTTGATGGACCTGGACGCTGGAATGAACTTGCGTGCAAGTCGACATGTGTGGGAGCGGAGCAAGGGTGATGATGAACGCGGAGAACTGACAGGACAATGATAGGATCTCACCCGTGCACCAATCACCGTAAAGGTCGCTAAAGGAATTTGTTATCCTCAAAATGGTTTAGTCTGCTGCGTGGCCAGCCAGAAACAGGTCCACTAGGACCGAGGAGACGGTACAAGGAGATGGACCCCATTCGTGTCGCGAGGGAAATCCCTGAAATTCAGGAATACGACGGTGCGTCGATTCCCCAAACAGTGCAACATTGCCCCAAAGGTACGGGTGATCAATTCATGCTGTCACGGCCGGCATCATGTCCCGCAAAAAAGCGGGTTGATAGCAGTACTAACAGAGACCGAGAGACTAAACCATATTAGTTCGACCTACCACGATGCGGAGATAATTTGCTTCTCTGTAGTTCGCGGGTACCCTGCTACGGAGACACCGCTGGCGCTAACCGATCAACATGTGCGAATGAAATGATAGGCCCGCTGAATTACGGTTCCATGAACTTCCATTCCGCGGAGCTAATTGGCACATAGGGTTTTGTGTAATCGATAGGGTGCCCTCGTACCACCAGAAGGAATGACTGTCAGGAATGCATCTATATCGAGCTTGATTGATTGTGCCAAGTTCTTATCGTCGGAAATCACGCAAATAAGTGGTTGGAGTAGGTGCATGTGGTGTGATTTGATATTATGGCGCTCGACACTGATTATAATCCACAGCTTCTTATTTTGCTGATGCGGCGGATGCTCTTACTTTATGAAGGACGATTTGGCGACCAAAATCCGGACGAGCTGCCTTCCCTCAACCAATCATCTGGCCTGGATAAAATTAAATAAGTGTCGTCCGGTCCCCAGCTGTGCCTATGGATAATGTCACAGTAAAATTGTCCAGCCCAGAATTTCATTGTTTGCTTTCCCGTTACAGGCTCTGCAACCGGATACCTGCCAACAAAATAAGCTGTGTCGGTATTATCTACAACCGGAGTTGCGAACACCTACTCGTCGGTACGACGCTGATGCGGCGTGACTGATTTCTAACGTGCCCACTGTCAACCACCTACCCAACCTGATTGGCAATACCGGAATGTCTTCCTTTAGCCTGCATATCCATTACCCGCCAAAAGTCACAGCCCTTGCCATCATTCTGTGCACCCGCATAGCAGACCCACCAGTATCTATCCGTTCTGCCATCATGGCGATTTTTCATATCTGGACGAAGGATCGTCGGAATGCCGCACTTGCACCGCGGCGTACTCTTTGGGTGAAAATCAGGACGGTAAAAGCGGAAGGTGATGTTGATGCGGCAATTGGAAGGTTCAGGCGGGCATGCCGGCCTCGCCGGATGTGGGCAGAGCGGCCGGTACAAATCCAGTATGGTTTGCGGCGGGATCGAGTGCTTGAACGACTCTTGGCATGTTGCATGCATGATGGCCAACTAGCGATAAGATCACCTCGTGGTAGCTGGATTGACAAACATAGAGGGTAACGTACTGAGTTGTGGGGCAAAGGAATATTAAACGTTCTGGCGCAACGACTGCCGACCTCATCAGAAGGGATGACTTCACGTAGACGAAAAATCCTGCTTGTGCCTATACAAATTAGTGCATCCCCTTCAAACCTAGCCTGGGAGGAAGGACTTAATTAACTTGCCGAGACTCAATGAAGCAATGGTAGGATATGGGCCAAGGTAGGTAAGTTGATCTGAATGGTAGCCGACGCTCTCTTGTGAACCTTCATAACAGTTCGCGGCCGCGACGTTCGCATGCCATTGTTGGCGATCTGGTCCATGACGACCCGTCCACTCAAGCGGAAGTCTCTCACGTTTACTCATCTCGTCATTAACGATGTTCTCGACGTATTTGCAAGCTTTCTCCATGATTTGTGGGAAGAATTCGGGGGGTTTGGTTTGCCGCCCATTGTACCTCGTACGTAGTCAGCAACGATACCCCAGAGCATTGCGAGACTAAGTTACCAGTATTGTGCAGCTTCCTGCCACGATTCGTCGTCATCCATGCCGTTGGTCTTTCGAACAAAGAACGATGTTCGATGTGGGCTTTCAACGATACGGTCAAACAGCCACCATTTATTACGTTTCCACGATCGTGACAGATCGATCATAGTGTAGAACAGTTCGCATGCAAGCTCCGGAGGTAGAACGGAGAGATGCAACGTGCACGGAGTGTGTTGTGCCACCATCGAAGGATTAGGAAGTGTGAGAGGCGGCAACCGCGGTACCGGTGGCTTTGATGATGGTGGGGGTGGGCGCAACACACTCATGAGATCTACCGCGGGCTTTCCAGCAGGACTGCCGGGACTGTGAGTGGTATCTTTGATTGTAAGCGGTCCTGGCCCAGTGCCGGGTAGCTCCGCAGCACGCTTTTTACGACTGGGGGATTTAATGATCGAGGGCGTTGAACGCGATGATACTAGCCAGCTGTCCAAATCCGATGAAAGAGTTTTTCTCTTTGCGCTGGGAGGTTCGGGCGTGTTTTGTGCGGGTTTCGCGTGGATGAGAGCAGCAGCAGCTTGGACGTCGCCACTACACTGCACGAGAGCGTCGAGTATGACGTCCTGCCCAGGATATGGAACTGTTAGCAGGCTGGTCACCATTGCGATCAGTGTTTCTGTGTCTGCATCGTTCATCATGTCGACGTGCTTGGATGAGGATGTCGGCGATGGATATTTAAGAAGCCGAACTCAGACTTCAGTGGGAGAATTACTAGCAGGTTTGTTCGCTTCCACCTCTCAAGATCTCACATCTCACATCTCAGTTGGATGGGCAGGTCTGAGTCCCTTGTCGCCGCGCCCAGAGGACGCTGTTGTGGCACTACCATTTCCGACGTGACAAGGTTGCTGGTATGTGATTGATCGACCAGACATGCATCCGACACTCGGGGCCGTGTAACGCGCTGACTGGTCTTTGTTCACTGACAGGCTCTGGTTTTAATCGCCATCCTCCTCTTTTTTTCTGCGCCGTCCTTTCTTTTCCAACCCCCAACCCCTTCACCCACCGACAACAACCCCTGGGAGGGACTCGCGGCACATTGCCAGGATGCGCAACCGATACATGCTACGGAATTCCTCGAACGTCAGCACCAGCTCGCTCAGGCTCTCCATGCGCTGAACGCGTCTGCATACGTCGCCGAACCAGGCCCTAGTGCGCTATTCTTTGGCAACATCTCCGCTGCGTCGTGGCACCTCTCCGAACGGCCCCTCCTCCTGCTCATCTCTCCCCTTGTTGACCAGGGAGAGGTGTCCGCCCGCGTGACGGTCTTGACACCCTTCTTCGAGGAGGAACGCGCAAAGCTGCTGATCATTCCCGGCGTGGACGTCTCGTACGTGGCATGGCAGGAAGATGAAGACCCATATACCGTCGCAGTGGAGGCACTGCCTACATTAAACAGGGGTGCCATCTACGTTGACGGAATGACCCGCCATTTCATCGTCGACGGGCTCGAGAAGGCGGCACCCGGATTGAGCGTGCGTTCAGCCCCGCTGGCGATCACCTCTTTGCGTGAGCGCAAGTCGCCTGCAGAAATCGCCCTCCTCAAGTGTGCCAACGAGGTGTGTCGTGTGTCATGGTAGCATTTTGCGGATAGTTTATGTTGCGGAAGGTGACTGTCCTCGCGATCCGCGCTGTCCAAGCCCAGATGCGCGTTGGGATGCGTGAGTCTCAGGTGATTCAGATGGTGGACGAAGCATTGGCGATTGCTGGTTTGACTGAAAGATGGGCGTTGGTACTTTTCGGGGGTGCGTCATGTGTCGTCTTGCACCTGTCGAGCTGACTCTATCATGGAAGTGAATGCCGCGCTTCCCCACGGCACGGGAACTGACCGCGTGCTGGGTCGCTCGGATCTGATTCTAATCGATACCGGCGGGCTACTGTTTGGATATCACAGCGATGTCACGAGGGTGAGGTCGTAGTGTTACCTTGCAAGCTCTACTGATTGATAAGCGTGTGCAGACGTTCCAGCTCAGGGAGAGCGAGATACCTGAAGACCACGTTCGAATGTGGTGGGACGTACATGCGGCGCAGACGGCGGCCATCCGCGTTGCTAAAGCAGGCGTTATTACGGCAGATGTGGACAAGATTGCTCGCGCAGAACTGACTCGGCGTGGGCTTGGCCCTTACTTTACCCACCGACTAGGACATGGTGATCATCGTGGCTAAAGTGGTGGTGGTGTGGACCTTGGTTGACCTGATTGCATCAACAGGAATCGGCCTAGAAGATCACGAAGCGCCTTATCTTAGGGGAGGGTCTGATGCGGTTATCGACATTGGACACACCTTTTCCGACGAGCCAGGAGTTTACATCAACGGCAAGGTAAGCGGTCGGTGGGAGACATCGTGTTTCGCCTTGATACGAACCATACCAACTCGCGTTAGGTCGGAATTCGCTTGGAGGACTGCTTTTACATCAGTGGGGGTGGGGCCGCTGTTTACCTCACGGAGGGCGTGGGTGGGCAGGCAAAGGATCCCTTACATCCGTAAAGGCTACCGCTAACCCCATAGGGACAACGGAGATGAGATCGTTGGTGCAAAGAGCGCACTACACTGATAAAGACTCACTGTCGCTGGGAAAAATGATATAGAAAAGTGCCTAATGTATATTGATATTGAACAAAGTCATTACTTCCGAGAACAAATACAGGATCAGTATATGAACAAGAGAAGCTTCTGATGTGGTACACAGGGTTAATTTTCACGCCAACGGTGTTCTTGAAAAAAAAAAAGTCGCACCATGAGGGGGAAGAGCGACGAATGTGGAAACCAGGATAGCGAGCGGTATGAAGAGTAACAAGGATCGGATAAAGTTATAGTAAAGCGCATCAATGCCTAAGGGCCGCAAAGGTCGGCAAGATAGATAAATGGGACAGGATGATACTCAAAAGACCTCGAGAGTTTCATCGGGGGAAGGGGCAGGGAGAGGCACGGTAGCGGGAGAGGTGGGGGTGGAGATCATTGTGGAGGAAGAGCGAATGGGAGTGAGAGTGATATCGTGGGCAGCATAACGGGGGAAAGGGTTGCGGGTCTGCATGCGGGATATGGGAGACGCTGCATGAAAACGGAACTGTGAGTAGCGATGGCCAAGGTATGAAGATAACCACACAAACCAAGGACTTGAGCATGCCATCTAGATGTGATCTCTGGGGCAAAGATATCCCAGTTTCCGGCAAGATGGTCAGAGGTGGGTTCTGGTGAACAGGTAGGAGTTTGCCTAACAAGGTCGGAGTCGTCGATGATGGGTTGATCCGACCTTGTCAAGGAAGAGTCTATCTTTGGCTTTGCCTTGTAAGCGACCCCAAAGGCAAGGGTGCCGTTCCTGCGGGGACGAAGGACAGGGGAAGAGGGAGGGAAGATCGCGGGACGAAGGATGGACAGGAATTCCTCGAGCGCTTCTGAAGGAAGACTGGATCTGTAGGAAGAAGGCTGAATGGAGGGGTGAGTATAGAGAGGAAGGAGACCGACCGGGGAGAGGCACGAGGAGAGGAAGAGTCCTTATCCGGGGGCTGCACAGAGTGTAAGCGACAAGTGATCTTCGTGTCGTCTTGCAGGTTCTCCGCATCGTCGTGTGGAGAAGGTGCGATCTTGAGCGAACGGGGATAAGCAGCAGCGGTAAGTCTGACTGGTCTGGGTGCGACAAGGAGCGGATTATCGTTGATATTAAAGTTCATTTTGCTATAATTCGTAGTTAGTAAAGAGAGACTTTCGATGTCGTTCTGCATGACAGTCTCAGACACAGTCTACACTACACGACGCCCTTCCCGTCCTACTAATGTTTATCCTTGTTTGGATACAATGTTTCAAAGCATTCCATTCTTGGAAATAATACCCCCTGTGTCCCGAGATGGGCCAATAAATACCCCAACCCCAGGTTCGTCCCCTCCTCTGCCCTTTGCCCCCATGTCTGACAGTCCAGACGAGACCCGTCCCCTCCTCCATGACCCCGAATCACAAGACCCACAAAAATCACTCCCAACCCCCATCCCAAAGGGACAACTGGCCACCCTCTGCACCGTCAGGCTTGTAGAACCGATCGCGTTCACCCAGCTCTTTCCCTACGTGAACGAGTTCATGAGCGACCTCCACCTCACAGACGACCCCTCCCGCATTGGATTTTACAGCGGGCTCGTCGTACGCTTTCCTCTCGCTGTATTCAACACTTTCCGCTCATATTCCGCAGGAAAGTGCTTTCTCTCTCTGTCAACTCGCCTCCATATACCACTGGGCTCGTCTCTCTGGTCCGTCTACTCCCGCGTCATCCCACGCTTTGTCCGCTCACTTTTCCCGAAGACGTCATCGGTCGTCGGCCTGTCATTCTTGTCGGCATCTTCGGCATCGCGGTCACCACTCTGATGTTTGGCTTGTCAAAATCCCTCACCTCCGTCCTCATCACCCGATCAATCGGTCGGATCCAGATCATTCTTGTCTTTTTTTTTCTCTCCGCTAATATCTCCGCAGGTGGCTTATCTTCTGGGAACCTCGCCGTCATCCACTCGTTGCTCGGCGAAATTACCGACGCCAGTAACCAAGCTGCTGTGTTCCCCATTTACGGTATCATGTACCCCTTTGGCGCCATTGTTGGGTTGGTGAACAGATTGTGCAATGCGCATAAAAACATCCCTCTCATCCCCTTGTATCAAATTTAGCCCACTGATTGGTGGCTCATTCTCACATCCTGCCGACAAATACCCGCAGTTCTTTGATACCGAATTCTGGAAGGAATACCCCTATTTTCTCCCGTGCCTCATAGCAGCCATCATTTCTATCATTAGCGTTGTCCTTGGCTACGCCTTCCTAGAAGAGGTCTCTCCTATCACCTCATCCTTGTTCTCCATTGTCCAGCTGACCACATCCATTACACAGACCCTTCCAAGTAAACGTAAACAAAACGGTGAAAAGTACGTTTCTGTGTCATATGGCGCACGAAATGCGAATTCGTCCCCTCCGATCACCCCTGACAAACCCATGGAGTTGAGGCAGCTGCTATCTCTGCCAATCATACAGGCACTCGCCATGTCTGGCTTCGCTCTTAGCTTTCTTGGAACTGCTTTTGATGTCGTGTTTGTCTTGTTTTGTTATTCGCCCATTCAAAATGGCGGGCTGTCCTTCTCCGTCAGTTTAACTCCATTTGGCTTTCCGGAAAACCTGACTCAGGTCTTGTCAGGCATCACAAATTGGTTATTCATTGGCGGTCGCTGGCGCCATAGCTGCCGCATTTCAGATCTTTATCATGTCGTATCTATTGCGCACGTTTGACTGCGCGATGATGTACAATTTCTGCATGGGGCTGTGGCCGTATGCATACGCGGTACTTCCGGTTTTGAACGCCATCATCGCTCACGGTATCGATAAGGAGACTGGACGGCTGGGAGTTTATGCCACTGCTGCCCTCTGGACTGGCATCGCGATCGCTCTCACGCTTTCGAGGGCCAGTGCTTTAGGATACGGGTCAGTTGATTTTCCTATCTTGGAAACCACGACTGAGTGAGAACAGATTGAGCATGCTTTTGGTGAAAGAGAATGCCCCTTCACCAGCATCTCTAGGTCAGTCAAATGGTATTATTCAGTTCGCCATGTGTTCGGCGCGATCAATCGCCCCCTTCTTCGTCAGGTACGACTTGGTCCTTTCCGAACGGTCCGCATGACTCATTCTTTTGTTTAGCTCCCTATTCGCCCTGTCCATCGATAACCATCTGCTCGGAGGTTATCTATGGGTCATCATCATGTGTTTTCTTTCGTATCTTAGCACGACCATTTCTCGTCAGATCTCGCTGCACAGCAAGCGAACCATCCCCTAAAATCGATTCCTACCTCACGATCTTACGAACAGCCAATGACCATGTTTTCCCTTACGCTTTGCACCACTTACCCTGTTTTACTAGCATCATTTTCACATGTCTTCCATCATATCTAGCAAGTGAATCACGGGTCGCAAAAGAAAATATAATAAGCGGCGATACGCCAGTTGTTTCATATCCTTGGATAGATTGTTAGGTAAATCCAACTCGGGATGAAATATTGAAGAATAGTATCGTGTGCCGTGTTCCAACTGCCCGTTCCGGTTACCATAGGGTCCGAAGAATTTCATAGTTTGTTTAGTTCACCATTGACCTCACCAAGTCCATAGAGCGCATCGAGTTCGGTCTTGAATTTAGCGTAGGCGTCCCTGCGTCGCAATTTGAACGTCGGTGTCAACGTGTTATCCTCAACGCTGAACGGCTCCATGCTTAGATGAATGCGTTTCACGAGTTCAAACCTGGAGGAAAAATAAAATGAGTCCGCGAAACGCGTGCCCCAAAATATCCTACCCGGCAAGCCGATTTTTCCGTGCTTCCTTGTCGAGCAATTCAAGGACCCGTTGGATCACCCTAGGATCCTTCACCGCCTCCTTGAGTGCTTTGGTATCGTCGGCGGCGATCTTTCTGCCGAATATCGTGGAGGCCAATGGTGCGAGGACGACGGGATCGGGAATCACGACAGCGATGAGATAGGACTGCAAGGAGTCGCCGTGCACGTAGATCTGTTGCACGATTGGGCACGCAGAGTACGTGTTCTCAACTTTCTCGAGCGCGACATACTCGCCTTGTGAGAGTTTCATGATGTTCTGCAACGGGACGAGGAGACGTTGGGTGCATCGGGAAAGAGCTTCGCGAGGATGAAGCACACACCTTGACTCTGTCAATGATCTTGAAGCGTCCCTGACTATCGACCTCGGCAATGTCACCTGTATGGAGCCAATCATCATGGATTGCTTCTTGGGTGGTTTTCTCATCTGATACTGTGAGTTTGTGATCGCGTACAAGATTAGGCACGAACCTTTGTAGTATCCGACGAAGCAGTTCATGCCACGCACACATAGCTCTCCACGAGGGTTAGGTTTGTCCTCAGATGTATAGTTCATTTCAGGCACATCAACGAGCTTCAATTCATTGATGGGTTGAGGGGGCCCGATGGTACCACCGCAAGTGGGGTCACCTTTAATGGTGTGCGTACAAGTACCGCAGTTCTCCGTCATACCATATCTGGGAGGAACAATGATCCTCTGAAAAATGACGAAAAGCTGTCGGACTTACCCTACAAAACGCAAAGTATTGGAAGATGACCAAGGGATAAAAGAGGAGGGTGCATACCTTCAGTGACCTCACAGTAAAAGGCAATCCTCAGGAAATCAATCACCTCCGCGCTGATCGGTGCTGAGCCCGTACTAACTAGAACCAGATTGCCACCCAAAACGGCTCGAACCTTGATATATTGTGTCTATGCAAACACGTATAGACCAGAGGAACCACATACCTTGCTAAACACCAGAAAATCCCAGAGGGGGTGTGTGTTGATACCAGTTTTGTGTAGTTGCTCTAGCTTGGTCTGCACAGCCATTCTGAACAATGCGCCTTTCAAACCTGGTGCGTTGCCAGCAGCCATGGCCGACTGGTACACTCGGTTGAGTACACGCGGAACGGCTGGAAAGAAATGGGGCTTTAGGAACTGTGCATCTTCAAGAAGTCTCAGGGGATCGCCAGTGAAAAACCCGATAGAACCACCGAGAGCGATTGCTGTCAATTCAACAACTCGCTAAATGAAGGGCCATCAGGCAGGCGCTATGATGTAAAACACTGTATTGACCTCATAGATGTGGGCCAATGGAAGATAGGATAGAACGGAGAGACCCGGAGGCAAGGTACCACCAAATGTGTTTGAATATGCTGAGCTCGCGAGGTTCCCATGGGTAAGAATGACTCCTACCAGAATATTAACAAAGAGAATGATCAAATTAAGGAAAATGTATACCTTTGGGACGGTTTGTGGTTCCCTGGTAAGGAAATGGTCAGAGGAGATCAAATGAATGGCAAGGAGAAACATACGGAAGTGTAACACAATGACGCAATCTGATCCACCGACGCGGGCAGAGGGTCTATGAGATGTGCTTCACCAGACGCCTCGACTAGAGATCGAACATTGAATATTGAGCAATCAAAGGCTAGAGACAGAAGAAACGCACTCTCAGACAGTTCCCTTATTTGCACGCCAACAGTTTCGGCCCATGAGCTAAGTGCATGGCGTACCTGCCTCTCTAGGGGGTCAAACGATACGATCATCTTTAAAACAGGAATTTTGGGAGAGAGTTGGAGAAGCGTTGGTATGTGGTCTGCGCTCGTGAATACGATCGGAAGTTCAGCGTGGTTGATGCTATAGCACGAATCAGTTCGGTAACAAACGATCATTTGGAAGACCATACATGAAGTCTACAAAAGAGTCAGTCACATTCATCAAACGGATTCAGTGCGTACCAACTGAATCTGCTCCCAGCGTGTCGTATAGGCTGACGCCCACCTTAGCGTAGGCATGAAGACCAAGTTCGACGATTTGCCACTCTGGTTCTGGTCAGTGTGTCATCTGGGCGCACTCACTCAATACATGCCTGGTCGATTTTGTGACCAAATGCCAACCGTCTCCATTTCGCCCGCCTTGAGGACACCCGACTTGAAGAGGTGATGCAATGCACTACCAACTTTGCGTCTCCTGACGTCCACTTGTCTGTAGGTCTGCCAAACGTAAGGTCCGAATTTCAGTGGCTGCGTAGAGATGACAGGTCTGTGACCGAAGAGTCTGGCGTCTGGCTGCTGGTGATAAACACTTTCAAAGATCTGTGGCAGCGTCTTGAGAACCCCACGTGTATTGGCGTCGAGAAATCCAAACACAGCTGCGAACTGGTCAAGGGGTTATTCCACATCGTAAGGGCATAGTC
The DNA here is from genome assembly GCA_038090295.1 of Boletus semigastroideus. Classification (NCBI taxonomy): domain Eukaryota; kingdom Fungi; phylum Basidiomycota; class Agaricomycetes; order Boletales; family Boletaceae; genus Boletus; species Boletus semigastroideus. Next base: position 155,270 of record JBBPMK010000007.1, on the reverse strand, counting down.
ACCATTGCGGTAGTGTGCTGTGTGAGTGAGTCAATAAAAGAGAGTGGGGCAAGGCGCAGCATTGAGACGTACCAGATTGACCCGTGCGTTTGGTCCCGGGTACGGGCACAGACTGAGACAATAAGTCAATGTTCTCTGGATATGGGGTGATAGAAAGCATGTTCACTGTCAGACCGTGGTTGGGGAAGTAAAAACCAAGTAGTGTGTCAGAGTCAGAGTCAGCCCCCCAACTTAGATTCGGCAAACCCGGTCACCAAGTAACATGTGCACATTACATTACAGTCTCAAATAATCATACGGTACATGAAACGTTCCTTGACCAATGAAATCCAACCTGACACGCTTGTCTCGGAGTTCGAACGCCGCCTGAGATCACTCGGAACCAAGAATCCGCACAACCAATAAGACGCAAACCAATAAGATTGCAACCCCCCCAGGTTTCAGGTTTCTGCATTTCTTAAGACCAAACAATGCTCGGCAACCTCGGCAACACTATTATCAGGTCAACCACTGCACTGCCACCCAATGTGTTGACGCAGTACCCCAACACCAAGTACCACCACTCAAGTACGAGGATCTAGGAGCTGCATGAGTAAACCCATCGGTTCCGCCCACCACACCCCTCCCGCCAGTCGACACGACGCAACAGCCGTACCGGTGCAACGTACGCAGCGCCGCGTCAACACCGTCATCATGATGTGACCGTGATCCAGGCGACGGCTCGGAGAGCGACAAGATCGAGTGGCGGCCACGGCGATGATGACGGCGCGGCAACCGTGCTATTACAGTTATCACCTTGTCGTTGTCAGCCGAGATGAGGGAAGAGGGGAATGGGAGGGAAGGTGCCAGCAAGGTAAGGGCCAGCAGGACACAATGACGACACGCCGTCTCCGTCTCCCTTGTCATCCCCGTACGCGGGTTCTCGTGCATGCGGCAATATTCACCATACCACCCCTCACCACTCAATGTACACGACATCGACCGCCTTGGCGCGTTGCCACACACACCGCTGCCCCAACACCACCGGAGTATGAGGGCTGCGACGTGGTGTCGTCGACAGCATGTCGACACGACGAGAACTCCACACTTCACCGACGGTGCACCGGCGCCGCCACCACCACAGGGTCGCGGCCGTGACGCTGCCACCACTAACACGGCGTCGCCAGCACCACCACACCTACATTGTCATCGGCGACGACTTAACCACTACCACTGGCGACGTGTCGTTGACTGAGACGACGGTGACATAGCCACGGCGGTGTCCCCACCACCACTACCACGTAGTCGCGTCATCGTCCGCACCACCACAGCCGTTGATGACGACAAGGTGGCAAGCGACGACGGTGACGGCGATGACGCATCCACCGCGACGTTCTCAATGGACACGAACACACCCCTCATGTGTCGTCGTCACTACCACCTACCGTGAGTACCAAGGCGGTGACGCGCACACCCCACGACCCGATGAATTGACGGTAATGAGTTTTGACGGACTCACTTTATACCCGCGACTGGCTCGAAAACCTGCTATGGAGAGGCTGGGCGTCCTGGACAGGTTGCACGGAATGCTGTGGAAAACTAGCTGTCCAAGTAAGCATTGTGAGAGCATCGCTAGTCCTTGGGCTGATTAGACTGTCCAGAAACAGGGCAACGGTCAAGCTGACATCAATATATTCACTGTGGCGTCCGGCTTGTTGTACGAGGCCTGGGTAAAATCGATTTAGGCTTTAGCGTGACGCTACCGTCGTTACCACATCACCATCTACCACCACCCATGCAACCTACGCCTCATACCGCCACCAAGAGGACATGAGGGTGGTGCTACGGCGACGACGGTGCCACGTGTCTCACCAGGAGGACAGGGGCGAGACCCTCACACGGCGTCGTCAGTAACACGATGACACGACAATGGCGACGCCGCGTGCAGCCCACCTCCGTCACCGAAACTACCACCGGGAGGCGAAACGACAAGGGCAACTACGCGTGCAGCTCACACCTCGCACCGACTGCTACCACCACCAGCATGGTTTCGAGGGCGGCAAGACGGCAATACTTAACAGCGATACGGTGTCGTCCGCAACACGATGATGCCTGCACCTCACGCCGTCGCCATCTCCAACCCCCACCACGACGACGACGCCGCAGCCATCCCACCACTGCATGACGCCCACAACGGTGACGTCAGCGCCGATGCGACGTATACAACAACGCGACGATGTTGATGAATCGTGCAACACGTGACAACTACGATACACGACGATGCGCGCACGACACCAACACCACCTTGACGCGTCGGCATTGAGGATACGACGGCGACCCCATGGGTCACGGTACTCATGGTGACCCGCTCGAGACAGGCTTACCTGATCGAAATCAGACCCACCCGGTACCCAGGTAGCACATCCATTTTGACAACTTTTGACTCGTTTTGAGTCGCAGCGTAGTGTACTCGTCACGCCCGACTACCTCCCATTGTCTTCCGACAAATTTCACACCGTCTCCAGCCTTCACTCTGGCACCGGATTGCCTTTGCCATCACTCTTTGCATCCTCCCTGTATCTTGTTACACGTTTGCTGTGTCAGTGATGGTGGTATTAACTATTTATTTGGCCAAAGTGGTGCTGGGGTCATGGACAACCAGAGGATATGGAAGAAATGTAAAAGTTGTCTACCATATTTATTTGCATCATTCCAAGGCATGGCATCACCAAGCTTCGACGAAACGCGATCACGTGATAGTCATTGACACGCGTGTACTACGAAACTACGGCGAAACTACGGACCACATGGAAACTTGATGGAACGACCCTCAGATACAGCATCCCTACTCACCCAAATCGCCAACCTTCAGGAAGAACTAGATTCACTCCGTGACCGCTACGACACCCTTCTAGAAGCCAAGAACCGAGCCGCAGAGCGTTACAAGGCCGACTACAAAAAGTGGCGCGACTTCAAACGCTGGCTGTTTCGAGACGTCGAGACGGACGACGACCCCAAGCCACTTCTCAAGAGTGACGAACTGGATGCGTATACGAGGGCATCAGCGCTGGGAAAACGAAAGCAGTTTGAAGACGTTGGCCCGAATCTGCAGCATGCAAAGGATGACCACGACCTTGTCAACGACCTCAAACAACAGTCCATTCGTGATGTGAAAGTGGAAACCACTCTTTCTTCGCCAGCATCATTCAGGCAACAGCGCAGGAAATCGTATCATGGCGAATCTTTTCAGAACGTTCTTTCGCCGTCTTCTAGCAAGAATAAAGATTCGTTTCGGGTCAGTCAGGATGGTAAATCGTCTGTATTTGGTGACAGCATCGGTAAGTTCGCTCCTTATCCAACGGACTGCAGACTAAGAAAGTCTGTAGAGGTGCCGTTTAAGGAAGAACCTTCTCGGCCAGCTCCATCGACCGAGCCTCGCAAGCGCAAAGGAAGATATGCACAAGTGTCGTACGTGTCTTCTCTTTCCGGACGGTCCCTCAACACACCATGACGACCATCCCTACTTCTAGTTCGGGGGTGCCAGTGAACACCATTAACTCTAGGTTTTCTATTCAAAAGGATAGAAATCATGGCATGGATTTTCAGTACGACGCTGTCGTTCGCAATCGGGAAGAGAGAAAGCATATGCTTGGTAGTGATTGTGAATGCTGTCGTGAGGCAAGTACCGATGACCCGTTCAAAATTCTGTACCAATCGCATACCAGTACTATGAAGCCGTTGGGCCATTGCCTGCTTCACGGCAGCCACTCTGGCGGACGCCAACGAAGCGCAAAGCACCTTACCATCTTCCCACATCAGACAACGAAAAGGAGAATACCGATGACGTAGAGCAACATAAACAACAGATCTCACGACACCGCCATCATTGGCATAGACCAAAGACCCCGCCCGGTTATTGGGATATCGGATTCCCAGACACCCAAGAAGTGTTGGATATCAATCGACGTGCAGCGGAGATGCACAGGCGCAAGCTCGTCGAAGTGGAAGCAGAGGCAAAGTAAGTGTCTCAGCTGATTTGAAAAGAGGACCCTCCCTAAATTCACGACTAGGAATGACAATGGGAGATACGTAGAACGTGCGGCAAAGTCCCCTTGATTGCTTGCTATCAACAATGCAATGGGGGATCTGTAGATGCTTGGGGGAGAGTGTCTAGCACTTGCCCTAGTAGAAGCCTCTTTCCCAGACGAATCGGATGATAATGTCGCGCGAGTCGCCGCCAGAGTCCCCCTGTCGAACATATTGGTACCATGCTACGAGGGAACGCAATAAACGTACCATACTGCACAAAGACGTCTGCATATGGGAGTGGATGGCTCTGCAAAGATCAGCAAGACGCCCGTAAACAATAAATAACCCTTACCTCGACCGTGACCGTACAGCCATGAACGGTGTGATCCACCTGCAAGTATGTGTCCCCTGTATTCCTGATCGTTGGGCTGCAGTGCAAGAAGGCCCCTTGTACTTACCTGGCAATCTCTGAGGATCCTTGCTTCTCAACATAAGGGCAAATAGCGGGAAATGGTTCATGAAAGCCAGCAACGTCTCACAGCTGGCATACAGGCTAATTATTCCAAGCCGCACCTGATCCAAACTGCTCAGTATTGCGATGTGACATGAGAAAGACCTTACCAGAGCAAAAAGAGTGTAATACACCAGGATCGTCGGAAATAGGTGAGCGGCGAGCGTGAACAAGATCGTCCCGAGCAGTAGTTGGTCGACATCGTAATCCCAAGGATCCGTACGATTTCGGAGTGTGTTGTATCGTTTGCCTGTCAATTAGGGGTCCACGATGAACATGACGTTGTGGAACCGTGTTCAACTCGTACCTCTAAAGAGGTTCCATAACGAACCGATCAGCAAGAGTATGTGTCGATAAATTTTTGCGGAGATGAAGTAACACGCATGTAGGTGAGCAGTGAGAATGCTGATTAAATCTAGGGATAATGATAATGTCATCGTCATGCCAAGAAAGCAGGTTGTCTCTACGACGAAACTGATGGCAGGTAACAGAGATAGACTGTAATGAAGAAGTTCTGTGGTACTGAAGTAAGTTCACACGAGGAAAATACTTTGCTGAATACCCACTTGTCCATCGAGTTATCAAGCCTATGAACCCATGCGAGTAAAATCTGCTCAGCTCTGTATTGAGTTTCAAACCTGCGGGCCAACTGTCGAGCCACAATAACACTCGTTGAATGCGAACAGCGAGTGTACTCTGTGAGAGGATGATAAGCCATGCAGGGCACGATATCCGCAGGATCGTATAAGTACCTCGAGACCATCAGCTACTACAGCGTTGAGCGCGTCTCGATTCTGACACAGGAACTGGCGAAATGCCAGACCAATTATCAGATCGTTCAAAATTATCCAAATGCTGTTATAATGCCTTCACAGGGTCACACAAGGTAAGGTGGAGGGGCAAACGACTGGAATACCTGTTATACACAAAACTCGAAATTGCTATGTGCTCGCTGGGTTGGTGGGGCCGCCACTGAGCAATTTGGTATAGCATCTCTGCTCGCCCTTGTGTTTGTCGTGCTGTAGTACACATGTAAGTATCTCGTTCTTCCGGTCTACGACAAGGCCACGAACCAGAAAAACTGAATTCTCTCAATTTTGACAAAAAGGTACGGCATTCTGACACACTGAAAAGCGACGGGCGTGGTGTATGCCGCGGAGATCGCTCAGCGTCTCCGTCTACACTTTTCGTCGCGTCGAGCTTCGCAGACTGAACTCGCCTATGTTCCACAGCTTCCTCGAGTGACTTGGCTGCGTTCCACTACGTGCTGGAGTTTGAAACCAGGCACGAGAAATTGGACACTGCTCACCAGATCAACCATGAGATGATAATCTGAGATGTGGTATTCGATGTCCCTCCTCCGTGTGAAGTCATGTACAAGCGACACCTCTGCTGGCGTATTCGCTTTGTTGCCGAATGGAGGAAAACTGGGTGCATCAACCTCAGCAGCGTAGAACCTCAATGAGCTTTTAGCATGGCGACGGTAATATATGAAATGAAATGGGGTTGTTCTAAAGCATTTTTTTCAGCCCTTGGAAAGCGCGAGGTATCGAAAAAGGTACAGTGACATGGTATGATCCTTGAGGTTTGGGGTCAATGGACGGGACGCCGAGAATGTTGCGTATCCGAGGACGGCAGGTGCCCCGCATGAAGCGAGAAGGGTTCGGATATCATCCGACTGGATTGCTCTCGTCAAAGTAGCATCTGCGTCGGTTTGCTGTCACCTAGCATGAGTCGTGCGACTCAAAGGGTTTGAACGGTTTGACTCACCGAGTTCACCTTGAGGACACCGGCAACACACGCTGAGCGCTGTTTGATCCAACCGTAGAAGTAACCCTCATGCAGAACATCACGCGGCCAGAAAATCGTGGACATAGAACAACCATAGAATTTGAACCAGCCCAGGCCCTGAAGAGCAGCTAGGCGACCATCGCCGGTCCGGTCGGGCCGGGCCCCCAGTAATCTGGCTTCCATACATCCAAGAATGAAAGCTAAGAAATCAATAGGCACAATAAAGTTTATACTGGCAATCACAATCGACATCCAAAATGATTATAGCAAATAAATTGGGCCATCAAACATGCTTTCCAAAGTACTCCCGTGCAGAAGACGCCGCATGGATTTCCAATTGAGAAGCACTCGGCTTGGGTCGATGTGTATCTACTGCCCCAATGGGTAAGGTATACCTGAATGATTCACCTCAACCAAAGCAAAGAAACAAGTAACGAAATCATTACCTTTCTTCGTCACAACCGTAGGCCTTCGGGGTCAACTTGATAACTGTGTGCAATGGAATCTTGATGTAAGGAAGATCCGCTTGTGGCATGTCATGGAAATATGCATATCTATGCCGGTTAGCCTAGTTGTGGAAAGGAAGGAAAGCGACAAGGACTTACAAGCATCGCAAAATGGCTTGATGGCCAAAGATGAGGATATTTCCCAGTCGTTCAAGTTCCATAATGACAGGCTCTAATCGAACCACCACGTCACGGTATGACTCTCCCCCTCTGTAGCGGTAATTAAACTTGTCTTCGTCGCGATTCGCAAAGTCTTCCGGATATGCATGCTAACTGAGGGTTAGCATCTCTTTCACGGAAAGGCTAGTTACTGACTTCGATCTCTTCATATGTCATTGCATCGCACACTCCGGCATCTAATTCATCCAAGGACTTCCACGTCAATTTAGGATAAGGCAGATATTCTGCAGTCTGGATGGTACGTTGGAGAGTGGAGGTCCAGACCTGGGTGGCATGAACACGAGATATCGCTTCCAGAAGGAAATTAGGCTTTACGGTCAATGCTGCACCACCGATATGTCTACGGACAAGTTCCGGCAGTGCCTTCGCATACTGAAGGCCACGTGTGGATAATGGGGAATCTCCGCCTATCTTCCCCTCAACATTGAACTGGCTTTCCCCATGCTACATCCGTTTTTTTAGCTCGCCCCGCAGAGATTAAAAGTAAATCTTACTCTCGAAAAGAAGATACTGCGGGGCTTCACATGGAGATTCATGAGATAAAAGCCAATGCGACTCTGCAAATATCCATTGATACGCGAGAGAGTGACCTCGTCTCCGACGTCAGTTATCCGAATATAAGAAAGGTGGGGTTCAATGATGGTTTCATACGCGGCCTCATACTCCCTGATACGCCTGAGAAAGTCACGTTCGGCGACTTCTTTAGGCAGGTCTTTGTAATCTGGATCGCCTGAAGAAACTTTGAGAGCCACATTGGCCGCTATCACAGCAGGATTGTTGCAGACGGTTTCGATGAATATGACGTCCATGCCTCTTTCTTTAGCAACTCGTGCTTCAATTTTAGCTCTGGGACTCCATCAAGTTTAATGAAGGGCAATGACAAAGCGATACTTGCCGTCGATCTCGTGTGCTGTTGGTAGCATCTTTGTGACACTCAGCGGCTGGTTCAAGACGGGCTAAAGAAAATCTCACCGTGTATACCTACGTTGCCACCCTTTTTTAACCATTGGATTAACATGTCTAGACTATCTTCCGCAAGCTTTTCTCGGATTCTGGTTGCCTCGAGGTTGTTGTGACTAAAGAATTGCGCTGTATGATCCTCCTTGATACCACTCCTGACAGATATCATGAGCCCTTGAATAGCGAACGGTTATCAACACGAACTGTAACGCCATTTGCCGGGCACGAGAACGGCGTAACTGTCCAACGTTGAAAACCTTGAAAGGTATTTAATGCAATATGCCGGGGATTATGAAGATTTGGTTACCTCGACGTCATATTCTAGCCACTACGAGCGACTCAGCAAACAGGACATGCACGGTACGAGAACGACAACCTTGAGATAACGCATGAGCTTATTGCTAAGGTATGACTTCCCCCGTGCCGGTAGTCCGACCTTGGCACCCCCGTCAGCGATCGGAATAGAGTGGGCAAGAGAGACACAATACCATAGCAAGCACGATCTTGGCTTCAGAATAATCTGGCTTCGCAACTTTTGGTGCATGGTGATGAGACAGCCGGGGAGAAGTGTTAGAAAACCGCGCACCTTTGTTTCCGATGCCTACCACGGAGCGCGGAGGGGTCGGTGCCTGAGATCCTTTGCGACTAGATGCAGTGGATTCATCAAACTGCTTCAGCCTGTGTGTACTATGTGAGACAGATGAACTTGGTTGAATGGAGGACACGTACATAGGACCGCCGGCGCCAAAGATAACGGGGGGGTGCGAGGGATCCGCAAGGACGACATCGTCGATAAGACATTCACCATCGTCCTCCATGTCTTCAAGGACTCCGAGCGGTGTGGTCGGATTCTGGGTAGGCATTACAGGGAATTGAATCATCGCGTTTCCTGATATTACCGACAGAGTGAGCTAAAAAGTCAACACGGGTGTGAACCGAGCCAATTATGTCCCCGACAGTGATCTCGCACTCCGTCCAGCCACGTCGTGGATTTCATTCGACGCTGTCCACGATAGTTGCGCTGAGAGAACGTCCGGAGTCAGACTGTTCTTTCTTTGCGTTGTATACGTTTCCGCAGAGCGTCATCATCGACAGACATGAACTCACAGACCGCCTTCTTTCATTCGAGTTCTGGGGCGAGTCGAACCTCGAACTCCCCGTCTTTGCCCTCAATCAAAATGCCAGTTCCGTGCTGCTCATAGATGCCACACCTACTGGTGCTCGCTCGAAACAAGTCACTGTGGACATTCCCATGCACGCGCGATACGGCGAACCAGGTACGGATCCCCTCTCAATCACCATATCTTCCCCTACATGCTTCTGGGCTTGTCCTCCAACCGGTACGTATGCCGTATAGTATGCTGCCCCTACCCGCTGATCGAGTCGCTCTAGCAAGCGTACCTTCTGGGTTCTCCTCCAAGTTGCCAGTGGCAGACTCTACCTTGCTCAGTTCGTTGGCGCATTTCTCGGTACCAAGCGCGTCATCGCATCTTGCTTCATTTCAAGTTCCGGTGGCTTCTAAGCGCGACTTGTTTACTGTCGAGAGAGGGACTACGACCGTCATTCTCATCGCGTTCCTATGGCTAGTCTACCGCTGCTGGAGAGTTGCAAGCGTACTCCAATCTTGTCACGTTAAAGAAGAATAATGTTGTTGGTGACGAGCGTGCATTTGTATGAAGATGCAATAGCAAGCAAGATTTGTGCGTACAAATACTCTAAGTTAAGTGATCCATACTGAGCAGTATACCCCATCGGGCTAGAGAACTACACAACGCCGGTCCTTGACGATTTTCCCCCAGCGACCTTTCATGCTTTCCTTGAGGGCGAGGTTGAATACTTCCTGGACACCAGTTCCAGTCTTTGCCGAACATTCAGCGTACTTTGCCCCAATCTCCTTGGCGACACTGGCGCCTTGTTCCGGTGACACGGGTACCTGCCCCTGTGCACTGAGCATACGTCGTGTTTGTTCGTCTCGTCGTAGGTCGGTTTTTGTAGCAACCAATATAAGAGGCGTTCCTTCGCAGAAATGTGCTACCTCGGGATACCACTTGAAACGACAGTTTAGAGCGTGTAAATGTTTTAGAGATCGGTCTGAAATGCAAACCTTGTCTTGAACATTTCCAAGACTAACGGGGAAGTCGACTGAAAAGACGATGAGGATCACGTCGCTCTCCGGGTAACTTAGCGGTCGTAATCGATCGTATTCTTCTTGTCCTGCCGTGTCCCAGAGTGCGAGTTCTACCAGCTTTCCCTCGAACTGGATCAGCGTCACGTAATTCTCGAATACCGTTGGTATATAGGACTGTGCAAAACATCGTTTTCTGAGTCTCGGAAACCGATAGTAAGTGGGGATGTATGCGTACCTCCGGGAACCTGTTTTCCGCATATACGATGAGAAGACACGTCTTTCCGCACCCGCCTTAGTACAATATCGTTGAATGATGTTGCAAAAGACGAACAAAGTATCCCGCGCACCATCACCCACTACGACAAGTTTCTTCTTCACGTCCGGTCTGCGAACACCAGCTTGATATGATGGTTCCATTGACCCAGACCTGCTCAAACGTCCTGAAACGATGCGCTTGAGTCAAAAACGAAGAAGAGAGAGAGTTCCGAACACGCGAAACGGCTGTAGAGAGCGCGATGGCAGTAGTGTGATCACGTGATTTATGCTCTGCCAGTGGGCTCAAGAAATCAAGTGCCGTGCCCCGAGTCGAGCGTTCCACGACGTTCGGTTCTGAGAGACTCCACGGGTTTAGAAGAGTTAGCAGGACTTGGACATAAGGGTGGTTGGAATGGAACGAAAATTCGAACAGTGGTGCACGTTGAAATGTGTTCATCTATCTTTTGTAGCCAATATTTAATTACTACGAATCTGTATCACTAAACGGTGGCGATCGCGAGTCGCAACGAGCTCGCAAGATGGCAGGGGAAGAGTGGTAACCAGTTTGAGACGAGGCTCGAGTACGAGGAGGTGTGGCGGTGCAAGAGCGGTTTGGCAGAGTCACGCTCATAGGGCCACGCGTCACGCAGCACACAGCTCCTTCATCCCGCCCTCATCGCCCAAAGCCTCTTTCGTCCCCAGCGCTCACTCACAATGCATACCAGCGAATACGACTATCTTTTCAAGCTTCTCCTCATCGGCGACTCCGGTGTCGGAAAGGTTCGTTTTGCCCTATACCGCATCTCCAAGTCAGTGTGCTCAAACTGCATCTTCCACAGTCCTGTCTTCTTCTTCGGTTTGCAGACGACACATACACGGAGAGCTATATCAGTACCATTGGCGTAGATTTCAAGATTCGCACCATTGAGCTCGAAGGAAAGACCGTCAAGCTCCAGATTGTGAGTCTTTGTCCCAACTTCTTCGTCCCGAGCCCGTTGGTTGTTTCTTGTATGCTTCCAAAGCCACCCACGAATACGTTCATTCGGGGTTTTACCACTGTTCTCCACGTTGGTTACTGACACATTTCTACGCGCGCTCTCCAGTGGGACACTGCCGGTTCGTGCTTCTCAACCCCCACCCTCAATCTTTCTTACAACTGTAACGTAGGTCAAGAACGCTTCCGCACGATCACTTCATCCTATTATAGAGGTGCTCACGGTATCATCGTCGTCTACGATGTCACGGACAATGGTGAGTTCTTCCCCGTCTTCGCTCCACCTTGGTTACCGATCGAATTCCTTAGACACTTTTACGAACGTCAAGCAATGGCTGCAGGAAATTGACAGATACGCGTCCGAAGGTGTCAACAAGCTTTTAGTAGGGAACAAGTCTGACCTTACGAGCAAGAAGGTGGTCGAGTACAGCGTGGCAAAGGTAATGCGTGTTGATTCGTGTACTGCACGCCCTGCTCAACCTTTCATTCCAGGAGTTTTCCGATCAACTGACCATCCCTTTCTTGGAGACCTCCGCTAAGAACGCAACGAACGTCGAGCAAGCCTTCTTGACCATGGCCAAGCAAATCAAAGATAGGTAAGAAGTCTCTGAAGTATACCGTATGGAGATGCCAAGTGTTCTTTCAGAATGGGCTCTACGTCAACACCTGCTGGCGGCGCAAAGTCCTCGACTGTCACCCCTGGCCAATCTGTACAGCAACAGCCGGCTGGCGGGTGCTGTTAAACTGGGACACCCGTGGTGTACTATCGAGCCCGTTTCTTTTTCCGTTCTTTTTTGACTCAGCTTTGTTCAAGGATATCGTTGGCATCACGCATACGGTACAATTGGAGCGATATTCCTTCATTTACATCTACCTTCTCTCCGGAGTACTGCTAAACCGTAGTTGGACTGCATTGATTTCCATTTGAAGCTGGTCTCCGTCATGTTGCTTGCCCCCCGTTTTAATACTTGCTTTTCCGCTATGCGTGAAGTGCGTGAAATGAAGTAAAGATGTTAAGTAGATGTATTTGGTAAAGGGTTTCGTCTCACTGCCAGGATGGTGACACGGGAGGTTCCCCTATGGGACCGTTCCCTCTTATCGATCAAGTTGACAAGCCAGGCGAGTACTACAGAAGCCGACCGCTCATCGTTTTGTCAGTCAGGACGCCCCTCTTCTAGTTCCCTCGTCCCAGCTTCACCTTGCATCATGTCTCGTCCTGGCGGCCAACCCCAGGGTGACTCGAACAGGCGTCTTCAGGTCGTCACCAATTCCTTCAAAATCACTCGTCTTCCTAAGAAGTCCTACTATCAATATGATGGTGAGCATCGACGCGGTACCGATCATTACAATCACTTCAACTGCGTTCCGGGGGGGCTTCGCACGTGCAGTATGTGAGTGCCATGAGCTTGCACACAGCCATACGTTGTGTCCGCTCACGCCTGTTGGGCGTTTTTTAGCATTCGATAACGAAAGGTTGTCGAGGAAGACGGAATCACGTCGCCGCATCGAAGTCTTTGAGAGACTTCAAAACCATACCCAGCCGGACGTTTTCAATCCCAAGGTCATCTACGACAGCGATGCGATTGCCTACTCTTCCAAGGTCCTTCCCTTCGGAAATGCGGCCACGGTAAGTCGGTCAGAGGGTTATGGGCCGTCCTGATCACGCATCCTTTAGTTTGACGTCAACATGTCGGACCGTGCCCCTAGAGACCCGGCAGCTCAAAAACGCAGTGTCATCCGGGTCACTTTGAAGCGCGTCGATGCCGCACCCATCACGTTCGAGTAAGCTTCCTTTTTCTTCTGACTGGCTGTTCACTTATGACTCTGCAGGGATCTTCAGCGCCTCCTCGACGGCCATACAACCCAACTGACTCCCCGCGCGGACGTTGCGCTGACATTGGTGCAACTCATCGTGCGCCAAGCCCCCAACCTGCAAGTCATTCTTTCGTATTAAACATTTTGGCTTGCTGATATTCACCGTCGACTAGGAAATATCCCAACAACGTGAAGGCATTCTTTTGTCGAGAGGCCGGAAGTAGGCCTCTCGGCGGTGGTCTTGAGGTTTTCAGGGGATTCTACCAGTATGTTTGGTTTCGCTGTTCGACGATGAATGTTGACGAATGTGCACGCAGGAGCGTTCGTCCCACGCTCCGGGCACTCTTGGTGAACGTCGATACGTCCTGCGGCGTCATGTGAGTCCCCTGGAACGATCATGGAAACCCACTCATCGCTTGTTCTAGCTATCAGGAAGGCAAAATGTTGGATGTTGCAATGGATTTCTTGGGAACAAGGCACCCTCGGGAACTCAACTTGAATGACGGAGATCCTAGGCTTTCGAAGCTAAAGAAGTTTTTCAGCGGAATATTTGTCACTTTTAGGCACCGCAAGGGGAAGAAGAGGATTGAGTCGATCATCCCCCGCGCTGGATCACAGAGATTCGAGTGGAACAAGGACAAGAGCGATGATGTCGTACAGAGCACGACGGTCCAAGTACTTTTTCGCGCGAGATGTGTTCCTTTTTGTTCGCTGATTAGTATGGACAGGCTTATTTCAGAGAGGCATACAACATTACGCTCATGTGCCCGGATGCTGTTGGCGTCAAAATTGGAGGCGGGAGCATTGTACCCATCGAGCTGTGCGAAATTGCACCAAACCAGCGGTTCACGCGCAGGTTGCCGCCTGAATTGACCAAGAAGATGATCGAATTCACGTCCGACAAGCCCAAGGCCCGACTTGAGGGCATCCTCCGTGGCATGGGCACTGGCGGTGGCAATGCGGTAAGTATCTGCGCTGGTCAAATTATCTTTGACTGCTGATGTTTCTGTGAGGCCTTGGATTATGCCGCATCACCTTTCGTGAGAGATGCTGGGATGGAGGTGTCTACGAAGCCGAGTGTCATCGATGGCAAATTATTAGCAATACCCACTATGAAATATCGACAAGGTTCCCTGGTAAGATCCTTTTTTTCGACACAGTGGATGTTGTGTTAATCTTAGGATAGTCCCCAAAGTTCGGGTCTTGGAATGTAGTGAATCAGCAGTTCTCGGAGCCAAGAGTCATTACTTGCTGGGCCGTTGTTGATTATAGTCACCCCAAGGACAGACAAGCAAACGAGCGGTTCGTGAAAATGATAGCTGCGAATTGCCAGAAGCTAGGTATGTAATTTTGGTCGCTCATTGTTTTATCTCATATGCTCAATCTTTATAGGGATGTGTATGTCCCTTATTTCTTTGCACAATGCATATTTTGAACTCTACCAGCTATTGCCCCGCCTCAGGTCTATGTTCAAGGAAATGGATCCAATGTCACCCCAGTTGGTATTATTTCGTCCAAGGCTATGATCATGCCTCACATTTTCACATATGTAGGATTTGACCCAGGCTGCTCAAAAGGCTTCTGCTGCCTACAGGACTTCCCAGATTGACTTGATCATAGTTATTCTTCCCTTTTCTGCTGCAGAGATACGATTTGCTGTAAAACGCTTTGGGGATGTTGAACATGGGGTAAGTGATTTCAAGGCATCAAGAACTACTTGAATGACATTTATTCTAGATTGTTACACAATGTGTTGTATGTCTTGGCTTTTTTTGAATACTCATTTCAATCTGTGACTCATCTATAACTTTATTCAGCGTGTTGATAAGGTTAGCAAAGCAACTGATCAGTACTGTAATAATGTGGCAATGAAGTGGGTATGAAGTTCCCTTCGAACCAATCTTTCTAATGATTCTGTCTGAAGGATCAACGCAAAATTGGGTGGTGTCAATGCAGTACCTGAGTGTAGAGTATTAAAGGAGCTTGGCAAGGATGCCTATATGATTATGGGTAGAGTTTACACCCCTCTCGATCATTTAGCTATAATGGCTGACCAGAAACAGGGGCTGACGTAGGACATCCAGCACCTGGTGTCCAGGATCAGCCTTCTGTTGCATCACTCGTGGCCTCATATGATAAAAAAGGAATGAAGTATCATGCCTACACAACCATTCAGCCACCACGCCTGGAGACCATAGAACAACTGCAGTCCATGGTGTTTGTGAGTTTTGTTCTCCGTATTTGGGTAGATATTGATGGGGTGCTTATTAGAAAGCACTTGATGATTTTGGGCAAGAGCACAGAAGAGCCCCTGGGAGAATTATATTTTTCCGCGATGGATTATCTGAGGGCGAATACCGTAATGTTGCGGAGAAAGAGTTCAAGGACATCAAGGGTAAATTTTACCTTGGTATTCAGAACACGATTTGATTGTTTCCTTGTCAAGCCGCCATTGATAACATTTGGAAGGAGAGAGGTATTCCGTCTAACATGCCACGACCCACTGTGACGTTTATCGTAGTCGGCAAGCGGTCAGTAATTTTGTGTCTACCTCGTACTAAGTTGACTCAACGCACACTTTCTAGTCATCATGTTCGCTTTTTCCCCAAGGACGAGTAAGTTTCTAGCTAGTTTTTCGTCTCACATACTCAAAAGTCGTGTAGGCGTGACGCGGACAGGTCTGGAAACTGCCCAGCAGGATTTGTTGCCGACCAGGGCATCGGGAACCCCATTGCCAAGGACTACTACTTACTCTCTCATGGTGGATTGCTCGGAAGTACGTGTTTCGCTGGTGTGCGCCGTACATGCGTGACTGGACTTTTTGTAGCGAGCAGGCCCTCGCATTACATCGTCATCCAGGACGAGAATTTCTCAAACAACGTGGAGATGTGCGTCGATGCGCAGCATCCGCGCGGTGACGACTGATACAAATGACGCCCTAGATTGCAGGAACTCTCCTTTGCCTTGTGTCATTCTTACGCGCGCGCGACGCGCTCTGTTTCTATCCCTGCACCCGTCTATTGTAAGTCCTCGTGCGTCGTCTCGGTCCTTACTAACTCTTGACTTGTAGATGCTGATGTACGTGGATGAAATGGCTGCGCGCCGCTCACTAGCATGCTGACGTCGACACAGCTCGTTTGCAGCCGCGCCAACTTTCACTTCGCCCCCGAACTCAGGTACGACGACAGTTCTACTTCAGTCACCTCTGGCGAAGGCACCTTCAACCTCGAGCGCTGGAGAAACGGCTTCCAGGCGGCACACAAGAATATGTTGAAGAAGATGTTTTACATGTGATCTAGAAGAGTCTCACGCGATCTAACCCGCCCATCTACTACTTACCAACCCCTTTCTGCGAGACGGCCGCCCTTCATGTTTGCGTTGCTGTAGGAACGAATGATGAATAAAGTGTTGTACGAGTTGCTTCATGACGGGCAGGACTTACACCGTAAGACCGACCATGGGTGCGCCAAGATCCTCGGAGAACTGTGAAACGGATGTATCAACGTGTCGATAGCGATTTTATCAGTGTTCCGTACCTCGGCGAGAACTTTTGGGTTGTTGTAGTGCGTCACCTGAGGTTTCAGAGTCAGACAACGTGGTGATTGGATATATGACGTGCATGCGTACAGCTTGGACGATAGCCCTCGCCCGCTTGGCTGGGTTTCCGGACTTGGATGGTGTCAGTCGAGTTTCAGGCGAAGAAGCACAGGATGGACGTACATGAAAGATACCGGATCCAACAAATACTGAATGCGCATGGTTACTAGATGTGCGAATCATGCGGGCGAGGCAGCAACTCACCTCCATCGCAGCCAAGCTGCATCATGAGTGCTGCGTCGGCTGTCGGAAAGCATCGGAGGGAGGCTGGGTATGCATGTGTGCTGCGAACGTACCGGGAGTTGCAATGCCACCTGCGGCAAAGTTGACGACGGGAAGACGTTTCAGGCGTGCAGATTCCTTTAATAGATGGAATGGTGCTTGAATGTCCTTTGCAAAGGCGTACAGTTCTTCTTCGTTCATGACGCCTGCCTTGCGAATCTCGGCCATGACCGTGCGCTGGTGACGAACGGCCTCGACGACGTTGCCGGTGCCTGCCTCGCCTTTTGTCCTGATGAAGGCAGCCCCCTCGGAGATGCGACGGAGTGCCTCGCCTAGATTGCGGGCGCCGCAAACAAAGGGAATTTTGAAATTATGCTTGTTGATGTGGTGCTCTTCGTCTGCAGGTGTCAATACCTCTGATTCATCGATGTAATCAACACCGATCGCTTGGAGTACCTGTCATGTCAGGGATGGAGAGACGTAATAAGGAGGAGATGAGGGCCAAAAGTACCTGTGCCTCGACAAAGTGGCCGATGCGAACTTTTGCCATGACAGGGATGGTGACTGTATTGATAATGTCTTTTATCATCGCAGGGTCGCTCTGGGAGTGTTGAGGGAGAAGCAAATAAAATAACGGACGAGGTTACCATTCTGGAGACACCACCTTCAGCTCTGATGTCTGCAGGGACACGCTCGAGTGCCATTACGGCACAGGCACCTGCTTCTTCGGCGATACGAGCCTATGAGGTGAGAGAAGTTTCAGATCCACAAGTGGGTTGCTGCGGGTGATGAAGGGTACCTGGTCGGCATTGACGACGTCCATGATAACGCCTCCCTAGTAGTAAGTCAAGGGTGAGGAAGTACGTGCACATGACATGAAGAAAGAGACCTTGAGCATCTGTGCCAAACCAGACTTGACCTGGGGAAGATGAGCACGAGTCGGGATGGGCGGAACGATACGCACACCAAAGGTACCCAGACTGGTGTTTCCACCATCCCGCTGAGCGACGCGGGTCGGTGCTGGGGAGGCGGAAGGGACAGTGGCTGGTGCGGTCAGTGTACCGTCTGCGGTGGGCGGGGAGGGCATGGGTGGCAGCTGTCCAGACATTGTGGTGGAGCGGGTCAGAGTCGATCGGAGAGGTGACCCGAAATGCGGATCTCGGGAACGGAACAAATCACATTATCGTTCTCAAAGCAGATGGCCTGAGCCTGGGATTGACAACGGAGTACCGACAAGGCAAGGAAGATATGACGGCTACCATAATCTAGCAACTGAAACCTAGAAACCCTTGGCTGTGAGCCACGCCATCACGTCCCTCTTGAAGCGACCGCCCGAGAGGATGATGTGCCTCTGATTGTGGACCTTGACAGCGAGGCGCTGAGCGTGTGGTGAGGATGGATCAAACAAGGAACTCCTGAGATCCTGTGCGAGATGCTTTTGTGGACGATGATTAAGACATTATTCAAACCAAAACAAAAAAAAAAGAAGAAGAGCTCACGTCAATTTGACCTTGAACGTTCTTTATGAGAACGTTGTATCTCGTTCGACCATTACGAACGTCGGAATAGACTGGAAGAGAGCCACGAGAACTGCGACGGATAAAGTAGGAATAGCGGTGGGTGTTGTTAAGCACGTGGCTGATGTTGATGATGGAGGAGGGCATTGTCTGAGTGTTACGTGATCCACCTTTATAATGGCCATCATCGATCCGTCTCAGACTCAGAAATGCCCTCCTTACCGTTGCACGTCGTCTGTAACGTTCCCCTCATCGCACCCCGCCCACTCCCGTACCATTCACCGACTTTCCTCCAATTCGATCTCCCCGACACGGACGAGGACCTCTCCCATCCACCCTACACGCACCGTCCCTCCAAGCGGAAACGCGACACCGACGACGACGACGACGACGACGACCCGCAGCCAAAGCGTCGTCGTATCCCTCACCGCGCATGGGAACACCCTCCCCCACTACGCCTGGCCCATCGCTCCAGCAGCGACCGCACCCGCGCCTAGTCTTGCCAGGTATCTAATTTTGTTCCTCTCCATCATTCTCTCACCTAACAGCGTCCTTCTTGCCACCCACAGCACTCTAGTGACCGTGCCAGCTGGTATCTCGCACACACGCCCCATAATCAAAACGACGCCTTACCTTACTTGTATTATACTCCCAATCACCCACATGCATCCCCTAGCCACATACGTCATACACCCACCCTCCCCCACCGACGACATTCATCCCCCAGCAAAATCACACCACGTCAAAGTTTCCGTGAGTCAGTCCTCGTTTGTTCCTACCACTCCTCTCACCGCCCCACCGCAGCTCAACATGCCACTCACGGAACCCTTCCAGGCAATGCAGTCCGTTTCAGAATTCTCTCCTTTTCCGCGTTGCCCTCCGATCCATCTCGGACTTACATCGTGTGCAATCAAATCAAGCGTTCGCGTTAATGTACTACCTAGTGTTACGATCACCATCATTTATTCACCACACTCTCGGCATCAATTCCAAGCTGTCCATGGTGTGCCTTTTTACGGTGTGATTCCGCGAGTTCTCGGCGATGCTGCGCTGCACGCAAGTCCAGCGTGGCCATTTCCAGCTCATGAATCGCTCGACGGCTCGCTTTCATACACCGTCGGCACTCTGCCGCCGCATGCGCCCGATGTCCTTCCAGCCGTTCATACTAAATATTTTCTTCATCAGCCGTCCATCACCACGTCCACATCAAAAAAGCACTTGCCTCGCTCTCATATGCGGCGCTGAACCGAGGCTTCGCTTCGTGTTTGGGAATAACTGGCAAGTATGGCTTCGTGGCACCCGCCTCGTTCGATCCCATTCCAACGACTTCGTGGCTGGATATTAATTGCTGATGGCACTCCGTCGGCGAACCCATCCGTTCTGCCTTTCCGTGCAGTTCCTCATCTACCTGCTCTGATCGTTCCTCTCCTTTAATAGGCGGCTCCGTGGCCATCTTGATTTCCATTTGCCCATCGATAGTGACAACATCCTGCACGGGAGGCTCTTCCACCTTGACATCGTGCCTCTGAGGCTCCTCGGCGTGGTGCGGCTCACGCTCCACTGTCTCGCCAGGCAGATGTTCGCACTCCGTTCGTGCAGGACTCGGCCCAGATCGGGTATATGGCTTTGGGCTAGGGCTTGCTCGACGAGGTGATGGGCTCTTCGGCGGCCGAGGGATATCGTGAGGTGGATGAGGCTCAGGCCGCACACGAGGTACGGGAGACGATCTACGCGACCTGTTTCCCGTGCTTCTGGGAGAGGTCGAACGCCTCGCCCGAGATGGATACGTCGGTGGGGGTCGGCGAGGCGGTGAATGAGGCTCGTAGTGATAATCTAGCACGCTTTGAGTATTTGCGCCAGCATGTGCGACCATACACTCACCACGGCGTGGGGACAGTGGTGCAGGGCGATAGATTGGTGAGCCATGCCGTCGGTCACGGTCCCGATCTCGGGGTCGCGGTTCATCGCGCTCTCCGCTCCTTCCTCGTTCCCTGTTTCGGTCTCTCCTGTAGTCATCCCGACCGCGCCAGTCGCCGTCTCTATGTCCATATCCTCTTCGACTCAGCGAGGCGCGGTTGGGACTGTAGTCGTTCCGGGGTGGCCAGGCGTCGTCTCGTCTGTAGTATCCCCGCTCCCTGTCCCTGTCCCTATCTCTATCTCTTTCCCAGTCTTTCCTGCGGTCATCCCTACGGACGTCATCGTAGCCCCGGTACTCCCTCTCATGATAGCTGTCGCGAGGACCGGAAATATAAGTATCTCCAGAACGCGCAGGCAGGGGTGACCGTTGTCTACTGGGACCATAACGCGAGCGGCTCCCGCGTTCGCGTTCACGTTCGCGTGCATCTCTGTCTCTGTCCCGGTCATCCCGTGAATAAGGGTACCGGTCTGGTGATGATCCACGCCCACTCGGTCGTCGGTCGTCGCCTGGCTCGGGCCATGCGTTTGCTGTCCTCGAGAACTCGGGTTTGGCAGGGAGATTCGACATGAGAACAAGAACTACAATGCGTGCTGATTTGGCGTCATGCGTCACTTTTTTTGTTTGGTCTCGTTTTACAGCCCCCCCCTCGCCCATATACTTATGGTGGCCCCCGACCTCGTCCCGCTCGCGACGCTCGCCCAAGTCGAACGCACGCCGTCCTGCGAAGATGGCATCCCGCCAGAGCTCGAGGAAGATCTCAGAGCGTTCGGCTGCAAACTCATACACCAGGCTGGCGTCCTTCTCAAACAGTGCGTGTCCGGACCCACCCCCTTTGACCACCCATAACGCGCCACTCGTCCCAGAAAGCAGGTGGCCGTCGCTACCGCCCAAATCGTCTACCAGCGTTTCTGGTACACCTCTTCGATGAAGCAGTTCAGCATTGGGGTCAGATAGCCGCGCTTTTTCTCTCTCTGGATGGTTGGTCTTGACGAACACGGACAGGACGTGGGCATGGGTGCCCTCTATCTCGCTTCGAAACTCGAAGAGTGTCCGCTTCGGATCCGAGACCTCATCAACGTCTACGACCTCCTCCTCCAACGCACCACCCACACGCTCGCCCCCCGCAACCTCGCCGAGCCGTTCAAATACGCACCCATGTCCTACTTTGGCAACACCTTTTACGACCTCAAAGACGCCATCGTCGTCGCCGAAATGCAGATCCTCAAACGCCTCGGGTTCAACGTGCACGTCGTACTCCCCTACGGCACCCTCATCAATTATCTCCGCGTGCTCGGCCTCATGAATCACAAGGACGCCTGTGCAAAGGCGTGGGGATACCTCAACGACGCGTGCGTGAACGGTTTGATCGCGACTGCGCCTCGTATGCTTTACAGCTACATTGCCTAGATTGCAAACGCCGGCGTACGCCTTGTACGCGGTGCCCACTATCGTCAGCACTGCGATATTGCTGGCTGTGCGACATCTGGACATTTCGCTTCCGTCCACGCCACCTAATTGTTGGTGGGATTTATTCGATGCCCCTTGGGATGACGTGTGGAGCGTCTGCGGACAGATCATGCGACTTTATCGCGAGCGCACGCACGAGGAACGTCTCCGGGTGATGAACATGATAAACAAGAAGGAAGTGCGAAAATGGCTTGAAGAAAATATCCCTCCGAGCTAGCAGACGATGCGTTCCTATCGTCAGAAATGTTACCCGTCATGTACCTGTTCTTTCCGCATGATCAAGAGACCTGAATACCGTCATAAAAATAGAAAGTGATAGTGCCCTCAGCGCCAAATGCAGAGGAAAAAATAAGTCTCTCTGGCGGGGAGTCGAACCCCGCTCTCCCGCGTGACAGGCGGGTGTACTGAACCGATATACTACCAGAGACCATATCATTGTTATTTAGGTCAGCAATATATGGAGTACATCTGAGAATATCTGCACCACCCAGCGAATGGCTTGCGGAAAATCTGCGTCGCAGGTACTGCATATTCCTCCGATAAGGTGTCCCCAACCGATCCGTCTACCGTTGCAGTCAAATTTCTACGTCCTACACCTCGAAGCTGGTAGTTTGAGGAATAACATACGTTTGAATGTACAATGTGTTGTGCATAGATCCGGACGGTTGCCGTTCATGCCTTCAATGATGGCCAAACTTGACTCGGAAAATTGCATGGGGTTGTCGGCGCCGCGGTCACTACCACAATGGCCACCACAGATCAGTGCCTCGAGCCATACACTGGCAGTAAGTATGCCAAACACTGGTCCCTACCTCGATCCCCACCCGACGACCCCTCAGCACGGACAACGTTGCCCGGTTGGCACAACGCTCGCTGGTGATAAAGCGTCCTGGTCGGAACGAAACCTCGACGACTGCTCTAGACCGCACCGCTAGGCTCGCATATCCGAGTCCGTGCCCGCCGCCGTGTGCGTCCGATCGGAATACAGTACCTTGTTGTCGCCACACGGTCACCGAACAAGACCGTGCCCATCAACGTTTCAAGTCGCAACACGCCCATTCGCAGTACGCTGGGTACGAGAGACGTCCAACGGACTTGCCATGGCTAGATGTTGACAGACCAAGTCAATCGGGGCGGTGATGCATCAAAAACGTAATATATAAATGCATTCTTGTACACGCGCGACACGGAACTACGGACAAAACAGGTCGGTACCCGGGTTATCCACAGGGGGGTAAACATGTCTAAGAAACGAACCACCATCACGCCGACCGTACGGCCCTCAGTCGCTCAAAATGGCCTGCACAACGTTGGATACCCTCAGCTGCCTCAAATCGGTATAGGTCTGCAACAGGACAAACCATCAGTTCATGTCACATCATCATCACACCAAGACAATCACGAACCTGCCCACAGCCCACGAAAATGATGGGCTGTCCTGTGACGTAGGTCATGGAAAGCGCAGCACCGACCTAGATTACATATCAGCATGGCGCATTCTCGCTTCCAAGTGTAGGCGGCGCACCTTGTCGTCAACGGTGTCCCACTTGGTAATCAGCATGCCATCAATGCCACGGCTCTTGCCCACAGAGGCACCCGAGAAATCGCGCAGTGCACGGTCGAATTTGGTCAGCTGGTCGACGGCTTCGTTACCTACCAAAGCCTCCCCAACAAATACAATCTTGTCTGGGTTGTTGACGGCGACAAGCTATAATGGGGTTTGTCAAATGGTCGCGTAACCGAAAGATGGAGATCGGTAGAGTTACCTTGGCCAACGCCCTCATCAGCGGCTATATCAAATTTATCAGTGATAAGGGACGAGGGTACAAATGAGGATCATACCTCGTTGTCCTGCATACGACCAGCCGTGTCGATAAGGACTACGTCGAAACCATTGTCTTTGGCTGTGTCGCAAGTCAATTCAACGGCAACCTTATTGAAAAAAAAAACCGACCGTGTGCAATTGCTTCCTTGGCGATGCCTGCAGCATCCCTCCCGTACCCTTTCTCGTAGAGCTCCACGCGGCCTTTGCTATTTGTCGCGCCGTCGACTCCAAGCATGCTCAGGTTGCGCACATGAACTCGTAGTTGCTCGACAGCACCACTCCTAGAAATAGTTTAGTTCAGGGGAAAAACGATAACGGGGATACTTGCCGGAAAGTGTCGCAAGCAGCGATCAAGACGCGGAATCCGTTTTGAATGAGCCAGAAGCAAACTTTGGATAGATTGGTACTCTTGCCAACGCCATTGACACCCACGAAAATAATGCTATACGGAATTCGTTGTTGGGATGAAGGGAGAGGGGATGTGAGTTTCGTCCGGATGGACAGCAATAGATCAGTAGAGGTCTTGGGGGTGAGTATTCTTGTCAGTGAAGTCGATAGCGCCGTACGAACGGCGTTGTTCGTCGCTGGACGCGAGTTCAGTGTAACGATACCATGACAGCCCGACACACATACTCTGGAATCCGCCAACTTTTTTACCTACAAGGCTCTCTCCGACACCCTCGCACACCTTGTCCGCGATGTCTTTCGCGACGTTCTTTTTCATGAGATGTTGCTTCATACCTTCTAGCACAGGTTGCAAGTCGCTCTCGGTCAACACCTTTGACCCAGTCAAACGAGCGAATAGGGACCCCAGTGCACCCAGGGAGCTTGCTGGCTGTTTCTCCGGCTGAAGAGCTCGTGCAATCACGTCGTTTGTCTCGTCATTTTCGGATTCAAAGTCCCAATCCTTGACCTCGTACATCCCATCCTTGGTTCTTGTCCCCAAAGAGGCTTCGTCGACGAGAGACTGCAAGTCGAACGTGGGGCGCCCGTTGGCGCCAGAATCTGCTTTATCGAGACTAAAGTCCAACGATGCCATGTCGGACTCGCTGGGCGTCTCGTCACCCCACTTTCGTCCCGTTTTTGCTTTCGTTTTTCCCTTGTTAGATTCGACGCTGCACGGGGGATGAGGTGGTGTCATGACCAAACTTGGAGGGACTCACTCTGAGATGCCGTCTCGCCCGCTCCCCGAATCGATACGCGAGACCGCCCTGCCCCCACGCCTACCCCCACGACCACGCAACCTGTCTTTCAGCGCCTGGACATTTCGCGCAATTTGTTGTTCGTCTTGCGGGACTTCGGGTGACTCGGAAGGTACTGCAAGCGCCCATCAATAGAGAGGAAAGAAGGACGGTAAAGACGCACATGTACCGAGATCGTCTGAAGGGGGACTAGGCGTGCTCAGTCCGACATGGGTGACTGGCCTCAAGCGAGACTTGCGTTCCTACAAGATGCATGAATAAACAGCACGACGCCGGGATGCCTCGGGTTACCTGCGCAGCCTTTTCTTCGATGCCTCTGAGCAGCTTGTCGAACACCCTATCCCAACCGTCGAACGCCTTGGCGAAATTCCAGGCGGCGGAAGGATCCCGAGCAGCGGACGAGGTCTTTTTACCACTGCTCATGGCATGCAGCGAAGCGACAAACGTGGCAAGAAACGGTTCAAAGAGCTTGATGAATAGCGCTTTCATGGCGGTGAGAAGATCCTCGACGTAGGTGAGTTGAAGGATGCGCTGGTACGCGACCTGGAGAGGGGGTGGGGGGGTTTGGATTGGGAGATACAGAGGGGCGTCGGACGTACGACAAAAATGAGCTCGAGGTCGTTGACGAACGTCCATTTGACTGCATAACCATCCTTTTCATATTTTTGGTCGGCGGTGCGGCCTTCGATGAGTGCCTCGCGGATGAGAGAGTTGACCGGTGATGCAGCAGAGCAAGTTATGTGAAACGCATCTGGGGTGAAGGAGCGAGACCAAAGTACGACGCCACCTGAAACCAAAGTTCCAAAGAGAGTCTTTGACGGTCGAGGTCGAGATCGAGAAACGTACCTTTGTGTGAAATAGAGCAGTGATCCAACATATTCACTGAGTATGAGTAGCGAGAACCTAAGTCGGTAGGGAAATGGATACGTGTGGATTACGTAATCGTTGCATGACGAGCACAGGTAAATACAATTACACTAATTAGTTGGTTGGTTGACGGCGCAAGGGGTGCAATGGCGGTGGTGAGTGAGACAAAGGCAAGGGCTGTGTCGGGGAGGACTCGTCCGACGAAAGGCGCATAGAATCCATGTTTGGTAGCGACTGGTGCATGGGCGATAATTCCACCTCGCTCCCCCACAGCTCCCGCCTGCTGCCAATGCTCGTGCACGGACGGACAAACGATTCGTTGGTGGAGGCTCTCTGGGGATGGAGGGGTTTTTCGACACTGGGTCGCGCAGAGGGAATGTCTGTCATCATGAGTTCGTTTGGGAATTTCATATCGAGCATCGGGGTACTGGAGTAATACGAGTTTGGGGTGAACGGAGGCGGGATGGTGGGGAAACAGGGTATATATGCGCCGCCCTTTTCTGGAAGCGCGGGAGAGTACTGGGCGCCTGACTCGAGGCGGAGGACGGGCGGGGCACCGGCTCTGATGGAGTTCATAAACTCCGACGAGGGAGGTGTGCGCTCGCGTTTACGTGCACGTAGGTAGAGGAGGGCGGCCAGCACGAGCAACACGAGAAATACGACGCCCCCGATCACACCCCCAGCAATGGGACCCGCGTTGGAATTTGCATTTGAGGACGCAACGGAGCTCGAGGTGGGGAGGGTAGTAGGCGCAGTGGTGGTGGTGGTGGTAGAGAGAGAGGTGTGGAGCCTGGACGACGTCGCAGTTGCAGTGCTATCAAGGCAAGACCCTCCGGGTCGACAGGATTGGCGGGGCTGGTCAAGGAGGTCAGCGACGCACGGGCAAAGCTAGAACTCGCTCACGTCTATACGATTGAACATCCTGGACGTAAAAAGAAACAGGACAGTGAGCTGAGACGTTAAAATAATATCATGATCGGGTGCATCGCCTCATGAGACCACTCTTGCCCTTTCCACGACCACCATCACTTCTAATAAGGATGCGAGTCGTGCCAGTGCCCGTGAGGCAAGACAACTATGCCTATTTAATCGTCGACCAGCCTTCCAACAAGGCCGCCGCTGTCGACCCATACGATGTGTCAAAAGTACAAGAAGCCGCAGATCGTCTAGGGGTTTCAGTCGTGGCCGCACTAACGACACACCATCACCACGATCACAGTGGCGGGAATGAGGTCCGTCTCACCACTTAAGTACTAATCAGTTCTCATCATCTCATCACCCTGCCGGCTACCAGACTTTCGTCAGTGCGCTGTCCACAGCTCTTGGGTGTATGATGTCATGTTTTGCCGTCTAGGTTGCCAAGTACCCAAATGTACCCATCTACGGCGGGAGCACGCAGGTGCTTGCAGTGACCAAAGTGGTCAAGGACAAGGACGAGTTTACGATTGGAGATCATGTCCAAGTGAGGTATGGATATATCCCCATTTGCTTCGCCAAGCGAGGGGCCATGCTGATTGACCGAGAGATGTCTAGCAACACCGTGCCACACACAAGATTCGATCTGCTACTATATCACGGATTCGTCTGACAAGTCTCAGGCGGGCGGCGTCTTTACTGGCGATACGCTTTTCCAAGGTAAACATCCGACGGCGGTCGGTGCAGTATATGCGCTGACACACACGAGGTGGATGTGGACGGTTCTTTGAAGGGGATGGAAAGCAGATGCACGCGGCGCTGTCGTACTTGGGAACGCTGCCAAACGAGACCGTGGTGTTCAACGGTCACGAGTACACTGCGGGGAATCTCGCGTTTGGAAAATCGGTTGACCCGACTAATCCAGGAATAGCGCGACTTGGCAAGCTCGTGGGGGAGAACAAGACTACGACGGGGCTGTCTACGATCGGGAATGAAAAGGAATGGAACGTGTTCATGCGGTTGGATAGTGATGCTGTCAAGTGAGTGACTGCTATACTAGACGATCGATGCGTGAACGTGCGCTGCAGGAACGCGACACAGGTGACGGGCGAGACGGTCATCATGGAGAGATTGCGTGAGATGAAGAACTCGTTCCGGGGGTAAGAAAAGGGATGTATCGCTTTCAAACGATCGTAGTAATAGACTGAATTCGGTAGCAAATACAATGTCAAGCCATGCCTATGAACTTCAATACGGCAGAACGAGCATATGGAATGTAAGATAGACAATACCAGGTGTATGCGAGATACTCGATGATGACGAATACTGCGGAACGTGAGGAGGGGCAAAGCTGTGCAGAGAGGGACTTACCGATACAGAGGACCTGGAAGTGCGTGAGCGTGAGAAGGGCAAGGAGAACAGGGGACGGACCTCGTTTTTAACGACAAATGCGCCGACAAAGACGAGACCTATGGAGGCGAGAAAGAGGATGGTGGCGAGGAGACGGACGGGTTTGAACATCTTTCGAGCGGGAGTGTGAGAGGAGGAGGTGAGGAAGAGATACGGAATTACCAGTTTGATTTGGCTTCCAAACTATATTTGACATCGTTAGCATTGTACCTGTGGAGATGATCTGGCTTACCCCGATGAGAAAGCCCGTCCCGACGAGGGAGACAATGATGCCGATGGAGTAGAGGACTGGCAAGGGTTCGCAAGATAAGCGGACACACGGGGGCTGGGGTGACACACCTGCGAAACTGCCGAGTTGGCCTAAAAACAGCAAGATGCTGCCGAGGAGACTGAGGACGAAACCAGAGATAAGACTGGGGGAGGGTCAGTTTAGGGTGGCGGTCGAGCGAGACTGCGGACCATCCGACGAATCCATAGAGACGCTGGGCACGTGTGAGACCGAGGAAACTGAACGCCGAGTCTCCCTCAAAAAAGTGGTTTTCCGGGACGAGATTTCCAGCGGACTCGAGGTTGAGCCAGCCCTTTGCCATGTTGTCGTTGGAGTAAGTTAGTAGAAGGAGGTATAGCGTGTGGCTGTGTACACTTAGCCTCGTGTCATCAACGTGCAAAAAAAAAATAAAAATATTATTACTATTATTTTCTTGTCCTCTGACCGCGATGGACTCGACTCAATCACCTCCACCTCAGCCAACTCCACCGACACCAGCAATGCAGCAGCAGACAGACAACCCGGCAGCGTCGACCGCAGCGGACAGGCAGAGCGCCCTTCTCTCCCTCCTTTACCCCGCCGCGTCGCCGCAACACCAACAGCAGCAGCAGCAGATCCCAACACCCCCCGCGTCCTCATCCCAGCGCTCCGGTCAGTCTCCCTCGAACAGCAGCGAGACACAAGGAATGATCCTCCTCGAGCAGCTCATGGCAGGGTGAGTCCTGATTATCATGACGTGCCTCGCACAACACACGAGGCTCCCTCCTCTTCTACCCCCCCCCCCCCCCCCCCCACCTCTTTCGTTCCGCCTCCATGGCTTCCTGGGACTACTTCGATACCTTCTTTGCTGACCCTGTTGACAGCACAACTCCCCGATCAAACTACACCGACCCGACTCCCGTAGCTCCACCCGCCCTCGTTCCCGCCACGTCCGCACCCGTCCAGCAGCCACCCGAACCCTATCGCGCATCCGACCCCTATGTGCCCCAGGATCCTCCGAGAGACCTTCCTTCCCCACCACAGCCGATCCCCGTCTCACAGCCTCAGCAGCAGGCTCCACCCTCCC
The DNA here is from genome assembly GCA_038090295.1 of Boletus semigastroideus. Lineage (NCBI taxonomy): Eukaryota > Fungi > Basidiomycota > Agaricomycetes > Boletales > Boletaceae > Boletus > Boletus semigastroideus. The sequence goes on along the minus strand of JBBPMK010000007.1, from coordinate 125,848 downwards.
CGCGCAAATCCATGTTCGACTTTGTCTCTCCCTTCGACGCTCTCGTTTCAAACGGAAGTACCGTGAAGAAGAAGCCCCCTCCCCCTCCCCCCGCACCCGCCACCTCATCCACACCCAACGAAGAGTCGTGGGCAACTGCATCTCTCGGTGCGCTCAACGATCCAAAGCGAAAGTCGGTCGAAAACCTCATCGAACAGCTTGCCCGCGGACCACCGCCCTACTCTGCTCAGCCCCCCTCCCCTTCATACGACCCTTATAGCACGACTGAAGAGTATTCCCAGGTGGAACAGAACCAACAGTCCCGTCCCATGCCCCCACCTCCTCTTCCCCCCAAACCCACACTCGTCTCTTCCCCCCGCGCATCCCCGCCAAAACTCCCCGTTCAGCAGCAGCCTCCTCGTCCACAGCCTAGGTCCGCGGACTCTCCACAACCGATCGCCCCCATCAGGCGCGACAAGGAGGGCTCTCCAGTCCCACGCTCAGGTTGGAAAAACGACGCTCGCACCAAGCCCGTCAATAAGGGCAAACCTCACCCCAGCCCCAGGTGCGTACACTCCTTTCCTCGTTTGTTTCTGACTCACTCTCCCCCAGTCCTCAGCCGCAAACCATCGTCTTCGATGTATCCCTGCCTCTCGACGAAATACAGGCCCCAAGGGACGCGGTCAAGTCCACTGCCATCGCTCTCGTCAGGCAGGACCCCGTTTTCTTGCCCGGAACTACCATTGGCGCGACGCATTGGATCGCTTATGCAATGACGCGCGGTCGTGTTCGTGTCATTTCACGTTCCAGTGGTGATCGCACCCTACTCCAGTTGCCCACTGTCTTTGCACCCGCAACCCAGGTCATTGACATGGCCGTTTATGGTAATAGACTGGCAGGTGTCACCTCCGACGGAGGTTTCGTCGTCTGGGAGCTTCCCGAAGTCATCACAGACGATGTCCCGTACGTGTCCATGCCTCATCAGAGTCCATTCACCTTCATTTGTCGTGTCTAGTGGCCATATCTTGCTCTGCATCGTGCCGAGTGCGGACGCTGATCCTTTGCACTCTGTCAAGTGGCACCCTAAACAAGCCGATACCCTGGCGGTCGCTTCCGAAACAAAGATGTATTTATTGGACCTTGCTGACGCTGCGCGTACATTCAGGGGCGAACCTCAGCCGCAAGTCGGGCTTGACCGCATCTCTCAAGTTTTCTCTATTCCTTCTGTAAGCGCAATTGTCTCCTGTCTTCGCTCTACTGATGCACTCTTCTAGCGCCTGGTTGCGTTTGACTTTGACGTTCCTCACTTCGCGCTGGCGACCATCTCCGAGGATTCGACCCTGACCTTGTGGAACGTTCACGACAGGAGTCCTTTCTGGTCACACCGTGTTCGGGGAGATGATCTGCCGTCCTCGTTGACATTTATAGACGATGGCATCGTCATCGGTCGCAAGAACGGCACCGTGTTCCAGCTACTGTCCGTCATCACGAAGAACGTCCTTTCCACCTTTAGGTTTGTCAATGGGACCAAAGAGGACCTAGACATGTTTGGCCATGTCAACTACGACTCGAGGATCCAGACTGTCTGGGTTGCCAACAACCGGAGAGACAGCCTGATCGCAATAAAGATCGGGTTCGACGTCTCCGCTTCGCCGTCTGGTGAACTCGTGCGGGGTGGTTTCTTCGAACAGGTCGTCGAGTTTTCCGGACCGAAGCCGACCATTCATTTCGTCATCCTCTCCGCAGACGCCGATCCTTCTGGGGGCGAGGCCCACGCCGCCTGTGTCGCCGCAAAAGTGCCTCCAGGTGAACTTGCCCTCGTTGCCTTTTCTGTCCATTCGACGGGTGTCGATCAAGTTCTCGTACGCAAGGAATGGTATGAGGGTGCGCTCGTCAGCGCTGTCGCCAAATTCCCTTCCTACACGCAACCCCAGCTTCCAACGTCCGCGCCGCTGGACGTCAAGCCAGCTCGCCAGATACCTCATGCATCTGGCATTGTCGGTGGATCCGCACCGGCTCAGGTCTCGTCTGTGGTCCCTCCTGGTAGATTACGAACACCGCCTTCTGAAGAAATTGAATCGGAGTTGGCTCGTGAAGAAGCACGTGGTCACGAAGTAAAGGGCAAGAGCGCCAAAGGAAAGAACGTCGCCTTCAGAGATAGAGAGGATATCAGAGACAAGGATAAGGGAGCCAAGGCCGACTTGGGTTCCATCAGTGACTCTAGCGTCGCACAGCTGGTCGCCAAGGAGATCAAAAAGAGCGAGGAAAACCTCCACACGCGCATTGGAAGGCTGATCACAAAGGAAATGGACAGACAGCGTAAGTGTTGATCCAGACGTGCGTGACAGGCTGGCCCTAATCTACTGCGCTAGAACAACGGTTCGACGAGGTTCGGGTACAAGAGCAAGCAGAAGACATCAATCGACAGGAAAAGATCCTCAAGTTGATCTCAACGGAGCTCACGAGGAACACCACTCGCGTGGTCGAGATGGCTGTCAAGGCCGAGGTTCAGAATTCGGTCCTTCCTGCCCTGGAACACATCACACGAACCGAGGTCCGGTCCGCCCTCAACGAACACGTCGGACGAGGTCTGACAGAGTACATACAAAACGCAAGTGGCTCGTTGTCACGTAGAAGCTGAGCTGACGACTGTTATCTCCAGAACCTTCCCGTGGAAATCGAGAAGTTGTTGCTCAGGCCTGACGTCTCCAACCACTTTGCAAGCATACTCTCGACGAACCTGAACCCTCTCATCGAGAGATATGTCAAGGACACGGTTTCAAAGACGTTTGTGCCCGCCTACTCTCAGCAGACATCGGCCATGCATCAAGATATACTGCGTGAGATGAGGACAGAGATTCTGAATGTGAAGAAGGATTCAATGACGTGGCAAACAGAGGCGGCGCGGAGCCAAGAGGTTCGTGCCTCCTTTTGATGTTGGACATGACTCCTCACTTGTGTCCTAGTCGCTGATAAGGGATCTCGAGCACTCTGTCAGAGTTCTCTCCGACCAAGTCAAATTCCTCACCATGAACGCGACGAATCCTCATCACCGGTTGCCCACCGGCACCTCTCCAGTTTCTAGCATGACCTCGATGCCTTCTCAATCTCTCCACCGACAACCGACCTTGCCATCCTCGACAACACAGGCGCCTTACACTACTCAGCCCCTTACTGGCTTCACGCAGCAGACGCAGGCGCCACCAATCCATAGCACGTGGTATACCTCTCCAAATATTGTTGCTCCTCAAGCTTCACACCCTATTGCTCCGCCCCCGCCCCCGCCGCCACCAGCTTCTCAGCGTTCTCCCCCAACACAGTCTGAAGAGTGGGACGATACGTATTTGGCGGTGCTGGGAACGCAAGACCCCAAGCAGCTCCGAGAGTTGTTGGCACGATCAAACCCAGAGATTGTCATGCCTCTTAATGGGCCTGGGCCGCTATCTCAGGCTGTTATTCTTACATTATTGCACCGCGTACGTCCCATTCGTCCGTGACCATTTGTGCAATGTCTGACGCGTCTGTTGCTAGCTTGCTGGCATTGTAGGAGAGACACCGCCTGTTGACGAAGCTTTCAAGTCTGCGCTTTGGTGGCTCCAAAGAGCGGCCACAGTTTTGAATATCAATGTATGTTACTTCTTCGATCGTTTTGGACGTCTGAACGTATTCTCTTTTAGGAACCTCTCATCTCTCCCTACATTGCACGGGTCGTCCCTAATGTTAAGGCCATGTTGAACACCACGAAACAACGTCTGGCAATTCTCCCAGGTGGACCTCAATTGATGGACTCGGCCAGAACCATCACAGAAATACAAGACATTCTCGTTCGGAAACAAGTTTAAAATCCATTTTTTGTGTATCCACATTGTTGTCGAAATTAACGCACAGGCAAAGGAAGAGAAAAACAAGACAAACATGACTTTTTTTTTTCCTCCATCATCTCAAAGTTGAATGTACCCCATCACGCTTTCATCACTGTTCATGCCAGGTTCATGACGCTCGTGACACGCCCGATACGACCATTTTTTCCTTCCCCTTTTCGTTATTGACACGCCATATTGCTTCCATTTTTCTTTTCTTTTCCTCGTTCACTGTCCATCGGTGGGTCACCACATGTAGTTGTTGGTATCATTCGTCGTGTTGCAATCCATTTGGTCACTCTAGGTTCCTTGTCAGTCCACGTCAAGGAGAGAAATTTGCCGGAGACACAATGTGTGCCATCAGACGGTCGGTCTTGATGACAAATTATTTGTGTAAGCTCCAGATCCGTGTGCTTTCTTGGGAGCGATGCAGGCTCATGAGACTCGTCACGGAGTCGATCGATCGGGATTGTTATATTGCAAGGTCTTTCCTCGCCAGATCATCTTTCATGATGGGACACTCAGGTGCCCTCGTTCGCGTCGTTACATGTTGTGGTGTTGTCTATTTACTTACGCTCGTCGTCGTATCTGGCAGTTACCCACCAACACTCCCAAATGGAGACATTCTAACATTGAACCTGAACCTGGTGGTCGACTCCGGGTAACGTTGGTTGGCAACCAACACGACCCTCGGTCTCAATGACGAACCAAGACGGTTGTCCTGATGAAGAGATTCCGCTTCTCTAGGCGAAGACCAAAACACCCGTTCCGCGGAGTCAAATTAATCTGGTTTTCGTCGCCTTCATTGCTGAACCCATCTCGTCTGCATACATTCTTCCCTTCATCAATCAGGTTGGTCAACAGCCGTTTCCATACTGCATGCTGTCGTACGCTGAAACAATCAACTCATTGGAGAGCTCGGCATCACAGGAGGAGACGATCGCAAGATTAGCTATTATACAGGATTCATTGTGAGCGCGCATGCGCTTGCAGATCGTTGCCCTACTCACTCTCGCATAGGATTCGCTCTTTTACGCTAGCAAGGCAATCACGACGTGGCAATGGAGCCGGATATCTGATTTTGTTGGTTGACGTCTTGTTATTTTGACAGGCCTCACGGCCCTCACTTTGTCTACATTTGCCTCAGGCTTTGGTCTGTTTCGGACACTGGTCATGCTCATCGTCAGGTAGGTCGAATTTAAACCTACTGTAAATAAAAACGACCCAAAGAATGTCAACAAGTCAATGCATTGCTGGCCTCCTCGAGGGCAATTTTGGGGTAATGAAGAGCATACTCGGCGATTTGACGGATCATACCAATATGGCTCAGCCTTTTGCTCTTATACCAGCCATTTTTTTGCTTCGCGGCTACTCTTGCGTACGTTTGGGCATCCTGAAAATGAGCTTGTGCGGCTGACGCTGATTTGTAGTCCACTATATGGGGGTGCTCTAGTGAAGCCACAAGAGCGATGGCCCAGCCTTTTCCAGGGTGAATTCTGGGCAACATACCCGTACTTCCTCCCATCTTTGATATCAGGGTGTCTCATCTTATTGGACTTTCTGGTCTGTGCGATGTTCCTGACATGTTTCAAACATACCATGAGTCATATACTTTTTGTCTCAAGTCGCTACCATCGAAGACGGGCGAACGGGCTCGTTCAGATCCATCTGCAATCGAGAACCCTCCAGATGATGACAACGATGCTCCACCCATGTCGACGTCAATCATTTCGAAAACCTACTCCGTGATGTTACCCATCGTCAATTATGGAATCCTGTCACTCGTAAACATTGGCATCCTCGTTCTCATGCCCTTATTTTGGTCGTCACCCATTGAAATCGGTGGTCTAGGACTCCCACCACCCACCGTCGGTACATTCCTGGCAATATTGAGAATCGTTGACGGGATTGTGCAAGCATTGCTCTGTGCAAAACTTATTGAATGGTTTGGGGCGAAACGAGTGTTTCGTTGGGCTATCTTCTTCTTCTACCCGTTGCTCCTGCTATTCCCCATTATGAGTGCCGTGGTGATAGCACAGGGCACAGTGGGACCGATCATCATGGTCCTTTTAGTTGTACAGCTCATATCTGTGGTCCTCATGGATCTCTCGTTCCGTGCGTCTGATCACGCTTTCTCGTCGTTGGTGAACCGATGCGGTATCGTAGCTGTCATCTTCATCTTTGTCACGAGAGCAGCGCCCGACAAGCAGTCACTGGGTTCAGTGAATGGAGTTAGCCAAAGCCTCGTGTCGATCGGGCGTGCGATAAGACCCGGGCTGACGACATCGTTGTTCGCCGCGTCGAAAAAAGTACAATGTACTGGACGGTAACTTAGGCCTATGTCATCCAGGCAATACTAACCACGATCTTGGTGCTCTTGTCGCGACGTTTGCCAGAGTTGAGAGACGAGGAGTAGGGATATCCCGCAGGAACTGACAAAGAGACGTTCGGTCCACGAAGTCTAGTACTAAAGCAGATACCATAGCTATGGCATCCAGACGCAACCTGTACATTCTTCAAGATCAGTCTTTTTGCAAGTTCATTTATGAGCAATGCATCAGAGACACATTTTCTATCGCCGTCGCACCAGAGTCTCATCGTCACGTAGTTTCGACCTCTTGTCCACGCTGAAATACTAACGGAACAACCGGAGGCAGTGAACATGAGGGCCCGAAACATATCAACACCCGTTCGCCGTTACTTCATTGTAGCGCAGTCGATGGAGAAAAGAATTCCACGTTAGATCCGTTACGCGCATTTGCTTGAGAAGAACGACGGTCGTGAACTCCTCAAAAACGCTTCGTCCGACTTGGGAAAGGTAAGACTCTGTGGAGAGGATGGTAGAGCACTTCACGGACAAACAGGCCACTAGAAGGAATCGAATTGATGCTCTTCTGCGGATAGAATATGTAGTACGACGCGGCACTTCCCAAGTCTAAAAAAAGTGGACCGTAATGTGATCCATGGTCACATCAATGGTTTAAAACGTTGCATTATCACTGCCATACACGATTGGGAACCTCATTGGTCTCTAATTTGTTGCGCTGTTTCGACCGTCAGTGTGAAGGCTAGAGCATGATCCTACGAATACGTACCTATTTCTTGGTATCTCGATTTCCGGGGGGCATCTATCCGCTCTAGCTGTTGAAGAAAGTTGAGACACTTTAGTCTGATGTCCTCCGAGCCCGGACAACAGTTTGTGAGCAGCAATCGGTTGTAGTACACCAACGAGTCCATGCACCCTGGGCGCGCGTATGAGTGACTGCATCGAAGCCGAGAGGCGGACTTACACTTGCTATCTGGCTGCTCGCCTAATAATTCTTCGATGATGGCAATTTCCTGCCGAAGCTGCTCCTCGTTTTCTCCTGCAAATGCTTTACAGCCACGTAACAAGACGATGGTGACTGTACTCACCCGATCCAATCAACCACCTATGATAAATCCACGCGCTTTGGTCATCGGGATCGGTGAAGAGTGCATTGTGTACGAGATCAAACTCTTTCCTTGGTGTATCAGACTCTCGATGCTAAGGGAGAGTAGACACATACCCTCTTTTCGAGATTTAACGGGATCTAATTCACCCGCATTCCATAGCGAAGTGTAGACTTTTGAACGTTGGTGCCATGCGCTGAAATTAGAAAAGCTGGCGCTGATTTTGCGCGTGGTATATGCCAACTCGGATGCAATGGGTCTCTGCTCTGGCATATTCGCCAAAACATATCTCCGATAATTCCATGCCATGACTTGGAGGGCTGAGACGAGAGACAGCAGAATACGTGTAGACTCACAGTTTCGCGCGTCTGAATTGAGCATTTTCTCGACAAAGCCCAGTTCTCTCTGCCAGTTTGCCTTGCGCCATTGCAAGGACGGTTGACCGTCGACCACCGGTCCGTCCGGAATATTCTCCAGACACCATCGACGATGGTTCCATATCCAGTAGACCTTGGGATGTTCTCGCAGTGCCGCCATCGTGAACGACAAGTCATCGGCGAGCAGCTCGTTATTCTCCTGGGGTGTACTAAGAGTCGAATGACAAATCGGGGAGCGATGTGAGGGAAGGCCGCTGACCTCTGAGGGAATATGCCGTTGAGCATGATGTTGCGACGATAGTTCCAAATCGTGTAGAATTCGGGGTTCAGCTCGAGGAGTTGTTGAGTCCGGTCGAACGCATCACGACTCCAATCGCAAGCCTTTTTCTGTGGGAGGTGTGGAGACGAGGCCGAGGAGATGTAAACGACGTACGCGAGCGAGGACATTGCTGGACAGTGCGAGATACTCGGCGATCTGTGACTTTTCGCGATCTCTTCTTGCTTGTATCTCCTCTTTGGAGTGCGGAACGCGCTTGACGTTGTGCTGAAGAACATTGGAAACCGTGCAGACAATCAAGCACGGCACGTAGTCTCACCATGATCAAAGTTCAGGAATAAGCCACTTACCCGAATAAATAAATAAATAAATTGTTTTCGTAGTACGACGATGCCCTCCTCCGTCGTGGATGATCTCTCGGCGCACTTTCCTTTGACGCTCCCAGTCCCGACGCCAACGACCCATCCGCATCTGCTCACCGTCCAGGACCTCCACCGGGAGGAAGATCTACTCCGAAACCCGTCCTCTTTCCGCGCATGGTGGACAGCCATACAAAACACCAGGGACGCGTTCAATGAATTGCTCAAGGAAGAACGACGCGCAAATAATTCGGTCGACGAGACCGCCCAGCTACTCGGACCGCTCTCGACTCCCCTCGCAAGACGGTCCCTCCAATCCCTAACCTACATTTACGAAGCGTCGCTCGTACAGTTCCCGGTATCCTTCAAGCTATGGAAAGCATATCTGCAGATGAGAATGTCATACGTTCTTGGAAAACTCGTACACAAGAAACAAGCAGGTGGGAGGAAAAAGCTTCCTGAAATGAAGGAAGCACTCGAGGACGAGAGAGAGAGCATAGAAGAGTGGCAAGGCGGGCTCGACGGTGTCGTCGGATGGGAGGAATGGAAGGCTCTCGTTGCAACCTTTGAACGTGCTCTGATGTGGTTGCCCAAGGTACGCTTGTTCATCCAGTCACCGTTCTGTCGTGCTAATGCATGGTTTAGCTTCCGCGTCTCTGGCTCATGTATCTCTCTATCTTCTTCCATCCCTTGTGTCCTCCCGTGATTTCGCATACCCATGCTCGTAGGACGTTCGATCGCGCGTTACGCACCTTACCACCTTCCCTACATTCCCGTACATGGGTCCGATATCTACTCTGGGCTGAAGGAAAAGGTGGTGTCACCACGGTCTCGGTATACCGCCGTTACCTCGCTGTAGACCCAAGCTTGACCGAGCACTACGCCTCCATCCTGCTCTCCCCCGCCGACTCTGCTCCGAGACCCTTGGAAGCCGCCAAGCTTTTGCTATCCTTGGCAAGGAAAGCCGCACGCGGTGAATATTTCAGTCCAGAGGGCAAGAGTCCATATCAACTACTCGGAGATTTCATCGACGTTGTTGAACGCTTCTCCGAAGAGGTTGGTCTCGATGTTCCCACCACCATACAATCGAACGAGGCAGACGCTAAAGCCGATGCAGAAGCAGAAGCCCAGAATGCGCTCACCCAGGAACCTGCTTCAGTCGACGGCCAGCTCATCCGTGTAGGGGGACCGGCGGTGCCCGCCTCAGTAGATGGAAAGCCTCTCCCTGCCTATGACGAGGACGAAGATCCCCTTAGTAAACGCAAGTTAAACATTGAGCGCATAATCCACAAGGATGGTCTTGCTGTCTATAAAGACCAAGCCGGCCGTCTATGGTGTGGACTCGCGACGTACTGGATCAAGCGTGGCGAATTCGACCGTGCAAACAGCACGTTCGAGGATGGAGTTACTTCGGTCCTTACCGTCAGAGATTTCACCCAGATCTTTGACGCGTATGTACAGTTTACCGAATCCCTTCTCAGTGCGATGATGGCGAGCTTGGAGGAACCGGACGAAGATGAGGATGAGGAAGACGCAAAGGAAACCGAACGCGAGTTGGACACCAAAATGAAGGAATTCGAAGCCTTGATGGATCGAAGACCATTTCTACTCAACGATGTCCTATTGAGACGAAATCCAAACGACGTGCAGGAGTGGGAGAAGAGGGTGGCATTATGGGGTGAAAACGATGAACGGGTACGAACCGTACTCCCTTGCATTCGCTGATACTGACCTTTATCTAGGTTGCCGAAACTTATACAAAAGCGTTGGAAACCATCCAGCCTCGTAAGGCTACCGCTAATTTGCACCGTCTCTATATCAACTTTGCGAGGTTCTACGAGGAAGGCGGTGTCTCGAGTGCAGCGGAGGCTGATTTGGATAGCGCTCGCAAAATCCTTGAGAAGGCAACGAAAGTCAACTTCAAGCACGTCGAAGACCTTGCCGAAATTTGGTGCGAGTGGTCAGAGATGGAACTTCGTCTCGAGTAAGATCCTAGATCGACTCCCTGAGATGTACTAACAGTGCCTAGAAACTATGACGAGGCCATCCGTGTTATGCAACGAGCAGCTGCCATCCCAAAGAACACAAAAATCAGCTACCATGATCACGTACGTACATTTCGCTTGCTTGTTCAGTGCACTGACTGGTTCTCTTAGTCTCTCTCTGTCCAAGTGCGACTGTTCAAATCACTAAAACTCTGGTCGTTCTATGTGGATCTAGAAGAATCGATAGGCACTGTCGAATCGGCCAAAGCAGTTTACGAGAAGATTATGGAGCTCAAAATTGCGAATGCACAAATCGTAGTCAATTATGCTGCTTTCCTGGAGGAAAACCAGTATTGGGAGGACAGCTTCAGAGTGAGTCACTGCGTAATACTGATTCCCGCGATAACATTCCATTGGAAGATATACGAGCGCGGGACAGAGCTTTTCACGTTCCCTATCTCGTTTGAAATTTGGAATATCTACCTGTCTAAATTTGTGAAGCGATATGTGCGTCGTCGATTGCTTAATTGCTTGCCAACATACTCTAACTTTTTTTTCAGGGTGGCTCGAAGTTGGAGCGAGCACGAGACCTATTTGAACAGGCGCTTGAAAAGTGTCCACCAAAGGCCTGCAAATCACTGTTCCTGATGTATGGAAAGCTAGAGGAGGAACACGGCTTAGCGAAGCGCGCAATGTCCATCTACGAGCGAGCTGCACAAGTAGTTGCGGATGAAGACAAGTTCGAGGTATGCACTTTTTTTTTTGTGGGCGACATTTGAATTCTCAACGACGACAGATGTACACCATATACATTGCCAAAGCCACGGCAAGCTACGGCCTACCAGCCACGCGACCCATATACGAACGTGCACTGGAGGTTTTACCAGACAAGCAAACCGCAGAAATGTGCCTGCGGTTCGCTGTTCTCGAGCGGAAGCTCGGGGAAATCGATCGTGCTCGTACCATCTACGCTCATGCCTCACAATTCTGCGATCCACGTGTCAACCCCAAATTTTGGGCAGAGTGGAACAGCTTCGAAATTGAGACGGGCTCTGAAGACACTTTCCGGGAGATGCTACGGATTAAACGGAGCGTTCAGGCTCAGTTCAACACCGAAGCGTCCTACCTCGCTGCGCAGACCTTGTCGGCAAAGCAAAATGGAACGTCCGACGAGCCCGCTCCGCCTGCCGATGCCATGGCCGCTGCCGAACAGCAAGCTGGCGCGGCCAAAGGGCCGGCCTTCGTTGCTGCCAAGAAGACTGCACTTCCTACACAGGAAGAAACGGAGGCGCAACCAGCTGAACAAGAAGGCAATGTAGATGAAATCCAAATTTCCGACGAGGATTTGTAGGCATTCTGTTACTCTGTCACCGTGTTGTGTTATTTTGCATCCCATCTTTCTATCTCGACCTCACAGAGATCTTCCCACTTGGCCTCCCACCCATCTTCGGCGAGATAAGGTTGCTCGACCCATTGAGAGACGGCATCTTTAGACGCCTCAAACGTGACAGAGTGGCTTCGTAGCCTATCTATTATGTCCTTGATGAGAACGAGGGAACGATGATACGGTGGTTCGACGTCCACCATGGATTTGACTGCATGAAATTAGCGGGTGACAAGAAAACCTTTGCTAACGATGGTATCATACCGAATTTCTCGAGTGGCCATGAGACCCAGAGTGCCTCTTCCTGGCACCATCTGGCACCTTTTGTCCTCTGGGCTTCGTGGTATAGCGCTTCCAGGTTATCTAGCACAGTGCTCACGCGCCGCAACAACTTTTGCTGTGGAATGTGCTCCATCACAATGCGTCCACACGGAGAGGTTGAACCTTACGAGCTTGGCGGCTATGGCGTCGAGCTGGGCTATATTCTTCTCCATGGCGAAAAGCTTGGGTCCAGCGATCTCGGAGCGTGGCTGCTTATCCGGAGGAAGCAGCGAAAGCGTGTTGCTGACGGCGGCAAGGTGAGACGCGTGCTCGCTCGCTTGGAATGGAATGGACGGCGCATACGCACTCGAGCTCTGTCCTTGCATCGACCAGCGTGCGTGCAGCGTCGAGGCCGTCGACGAGGACGAGGTCGTCCCATGTCTGCGATATCGAACGTAGCTCTTGGAGCAACGTCCTTAGTTTCCGATGGAACGTGGTCTCGGAAAGACGAGACGGGGGTTGGGGTGGGATGACAGGCTGAATGGGTTGTAGGACAGGAGAAGACGCCGGCGCCGATGGACCTTTGAATGATGCGAGACGTTTGCTCATGAGAGAGATTAGATTAGATAACGAGAACGTGACGGTTTCGTTGTTTGAAAACGACCACCACCTCAAGGCCTCATGGACGACACGGTCCTTCTTAGATCTGCAGCAGAACTCGTGATAAACGAGGCAAGTCATTCGTCGTAGATATCTGCGATCCCCCCTTCAAAACCGTGTCACACCCAGGCTCGCCGACAAAAGTCAGAGAGGACAAAGACGCTCGGCCAACCGATCCAACTGACTGGAAAAGCCTTGGATATACACGTCGAAGGAAACGCTGCCTGGATAGCCGAAAACACGCATCTCGCCAAGAAGATTGACCTAGAGGCAAGGACTCAAAGTCGTTTCTCGCTGAACATTGGCCAAATACCGACATCAGTCAGGTAACATCTTGCAAATATATAAAGGTCACACTGCGCCCGTCACTTGCCTGGCATTCTTCAAGAATGACGCCGATCGCATTCTCATCACAGGCTCCTGGGACAAGGCAAGTTGGACGTTCGACACATTATTGTGCTGGAACTGAATTAACCAATAGTCGATCAAACTGTGGAACACCAATGTCAGTACTTCCTCGCATCATTCGACTAGCGTCATGACTGTTGTAGACAAAAGCGTTGATATGCTCCACTGCTGCTCATGACGATTTCGTGAAGACTTTGTTTGTATTCCCTATCGCGCGACTTCTGGTCTCAAGCAGCTCCGATAAAGCCGTCCGATTTTGGTAGGGACGTACGTTCCATTTGCCTCCCGTTTTAATCAACCAGAGTCAGGGACCTTGCTGATGTCCTGGAGGGAAAACTGACCTCCGTTGGATCCGTTTCGGCACACAGCCGTCCCGTGGAATGCGTAGCTGGAGCTACCCATTCAGAAACATCGGTCACATTGATGACTGCTGACACGATGGGTGTGATCAAGATCTGGAAGCTCGAAAGAGAATCCGGACTCAACCCGAGATGGCGAAGCGAGTTGCAAGATACGCTGAACTACCACAGAACAGGAATCACCGAGATCTTCTATGGAGCCGGCCAGATCTGGACGGGTAAATCCAAGTGGGGAATATACCGTTCTGTCTCTGATCCACTCATATCCCTAGCTTCTGCCGACGAAACGGTCCAAATCACACCATTTCCTCCTGACTCGACCGTGACCCGGCCAATTCCTCCGCTTAGCCACCCACTTCCAGTTCGTGCTGTCCTCCCACTCTCGCTCACACCCCTTGCAGAGCCTTACGCCGTCACTGCTTACGGGGACGTAATCCGGTTATACGACCTTTCCACTATATCAGAACCTGAAGTTCTCGGAGAGATCGACGCTCACTGGCACGATGTAACGGCCGTCAGACTCTGGATGCGGACGAGCAACAATGAAGCCGGACAGACCAGAATCGAACCATGGATTGTCTCCACTAGTCTAGATGGGACCATACGCAAGTGGCGCTTTAGTGGTGAGTACGATGTTTGTCGCGCACGACCTGATTGCATTGGACCCCATCAGAGCTTGCCGCTTCCACCCCCGAGAATCCCGCTGGCAGAACACAACCAGTTGTCATATCTCCTGTTCCGGAACCCACTGGGGATGCACCAGCAGGCGAATTGACAGAAGAAGAGGAACGAGAGCTCGCCGAGTTAATGGGAGAGGATTGAGTACTTCATATATCTATGATTGTATTGAGCCGATCGTAGTAGCAAGATGAGTGAGATCATGTGAGAAGGTACAAATCTGATTCACCAACAGATAGCTGGGTCCAGCGAATGGCCACTAAGCACTAATACCTTTGACTTGAAACATTATGTCGGGTAATCAGCGTTGTCGCCCGCAGTGGTTTCGCATTCTCCATCCAAGCGTCCCCGATGGTATCCTATGAGAACTCAGCCTGTCATCTGTTCGCTCTACAACCGAAAAGTGTCTCTTGCAGGGTAACCAAGGAGGCACTGGTCCCCTCAGACGAGGTGGGCCTGCGCACCACTGACAGGCGTTGCAAGCGAAGTTACATACCAAGCCCATCAACCATGGCGATATATTGCATCAAACCTCCACCCGCGTTGCAAGATTGGCAGTATATATCGATTTGATACATAAGAGGACAGAGAAGCACAAGAAATTTCATAGCCTGGCCTTTGGAAGCATCAAATTCGATGCCACTTTCAAACTCGATGCTGCTTGTGCGAGCATTTCATCAACACTAGTGGTCGTTAGCGTTCCCGAATACGTGTGGCAAGGAATTATCGTACATCAATTTCGCGGGCTTGATGTCCTATCATGCGAGGGAATCGATGTAAGCATGAGCCAAGGAAGGGACGGAACAAGACCAACATTAATAGATCCGGCAACTTTACCCATCAACCCTGATGGACGTACAATCAGACTGAAGAAAAAAGGAAACAGATGTCAGCTCTTACACATTCGTCCTTCAAGGGACTTCTCTGGGTGATTCTCTAATTCGACTTCATGAGGTATCTTCCCTTGAGACACGAGCGTTTTGATCTCTTGATGTCGTTGAGACTCCCATTCGGCGACATACGGTGTCTTCCGAACACTCATCGGTCGGCCAGAATAGACGAGTGTTCGGACGGTATCGTCATATCCAGCGGTGAGTACAAGTTCTTTATGCTTAGGAGGAGCTCCAGCTTCCTCGCTAGCAACAAACCGTGTTCCGACCCAGACCCCGTCCGCTCCGTATCTTGGCACCTTTAAGGTAAAATATTTTACTGGAAATCGGACATGACTCACGAGAGGGCTGCCGCAAGGCCACGACCATCAGAGATGCCACCGGCAGCAACAACGATGATAGGTTCGCCTGTCAATGGACTCCTTGCGCCTCTGCATAAGTCGACGACGGCCGGAATGAGGATAGAAAACGGGATTTCTCCAGTGTGGCCACCGCCTTCACCTCCTTGGGCACATATTATATCGACGCCTGGGGAACAAGGCATCAACACCAACACTCCGAATAGTTAAAGGAACAGACAAACCCTGAGCCAGCGCTTTACTGACGTGCTACTGGTGTTGTAAGAATTGCACAATGCAACACATGTCATAAACGCACCTTTGGGTGTCCAATCATGCTAAATGGGACGAGTTATGTGCACCAGATGAAGCCACAGGAAGGGACTTACTTCATGACGGGTATACCAGCTACATGTAGCTTGTCCACGGCAGCTTTGGGAGGCACTCCGATTGCGCTCACAAACAAGGCTACTTTGCTCTTGATGATGACGTCAAGAAGCTCGTCAAGTTGACCGTTGGTATAATCATACTGTCGAAACAGAAACAGGAGCAATATAAGTGGGGGTACGTTGTGGATAAACGTGGACATACGTTAGTTTTCCTTGCACTTCCGCCCACCTGGGGCAGGAGTAGGTCGACGCCAAAAGGTGCATTCTTGTCCTCCAAATATGCCTTTAATTCATCAATGGACCGCTGAAGCATCTTCGGTGTCTGGCGGACGCCACCGATGACACCAATGCCCCCAGAATTGGTCACAGTCGCTGCCAACCTTGGGCCAGCAGCGACGTTCATTCCTGCCACATTCGTCAAGAATTACCGCACTGAAGTCCATTGACTCGGACTTGACGTGCCTGCTAGCATGATAGGGTGGTTGATCTTGAACAGCCTAGTCAAGGAGGTGGAGAAGACTGGATCTGAGGACGGCATTGTGAGGGAAAGTCGAAGATAAAGAATGTGAAGAGACTCTAATATAAATACGCCTCGACTCTGCATCCGAGCGCATCGCCCCTTGGGTCCTACCGAGGAATCACGGGAACAGTTGAGTATAGATGACGTAATATCTGTATTAAAAAATTACTCATAACGGGGGGTTGGTTGCTAACTTTTCGGGTGTAACGCAACTCCGGCCAATGATAGTAATGTAACATTCCAGAATGGTAAATTTTCGGCGAAGGTGACTGTTTTCGGGGAGTCGTCGGAGTCAGGGGGAGGCCGTAACGCACCCCCCCTTGGTTGCCTCCATACAGACGCCTACAGTAACTACTGTCGGACCGTACCATGGGGACTACCTGTGCCGGACTTGTTCGCATCCGTCACTTTAGAGGTCTACCGTGCAATCACTTTCGGAGCTCAGTGCCGTCTCTTCCATTTCTCGAGCACGTTTGTCACGTCAGTCTGATTGCATAGGCGCACAAACCAACATAAACCATGTCAATATATCCTTCCGGGGTATATAAGTACGACTATCCCAGACATTCTCACCTCCATGCTGATCTTCAAGATCGGATGTTTACGCTAATTCTAATAGATAATCAAGAGAGAAGATCCAAGGAAGCGAAGATTCATAGCCTGGCCTTGAGGAGCATCTGGTTTGACGCGGCTTTCAAGCTCACAGCTGCTTGCGAAAGCATCTCGTCAACGCTGCAGATCTTCTCGTTAGTACCGCCAATACACATGCTTGAAGCAGTTATCATACATCGATTTCGCAGGCTTGATATCCTATCACGAAATGGAATCCGTGTTAACATCGGTCAAGGAGACGAACGGACGAAACGAGACCAACATTAATAGCTCCGGCGACTTTACCCATCAACCCTAATGGAACGCAATCAGATAGGTAATCTTAAAATGGACGACGTCTTACACAGCCGTCCCTCCAGGGACCTCTCTGGGTGCATCTCTAACTCGACCTCGTGTGGTATTTTCCCTTGGGACACGAGCGCTTGTATCTCTTGTTGTCGTTGGGACTCCCATTCAGTGACATATGGTGTCTTTAGGACAGTCATAGGTCGGCCAGAGTAGATGAGAGTTTGAATGGTATCGTCATATCCAGCCTTGACCAGAAGTTCTTTATGTTTAGGAGGAGCGCCAGCCTCCTCACTAGCAACGAAACGGGTTCCCACCCAAACACCATCTGCTCCGTACCTTGGCATTTTCGAGGTAAGCTATTTCGCGGGAAATGCGGAAGAGACTCACGAGAGAGCTGCCGCAAGGCCACGACCATCCGAAATACCTCCAGCGGCGACGACGATAATGGGCTCGCCTGTCAATGGACTTCTAGCATTTCTGCACAAATCGACGACGGACGGAATCAGGATGGAAAATGGAATGTGTCCGGTGTGACCTCCGGCTTCACCCCCCTGGGCACATATAATATCGACACCTGAAAGAAAATAAATCGACCGTAATGTAACAAATGACACGAGCAACATACCTTGAGCCAGTGCCTTGCTGACGTGCTATCGAAATTATGAGAACTATGCAAGGGCGACGTACATCACTAACGTACCTTTGGGTGTCCGATCATGCTAAATTTATGAAATTATTATTAGCATCAGGTACCAAGCAAAGAGGGGACATGCTTCATGACGGGTATACCGACTGCATGTAATTTGTCTACGGTGGCTTTGGGAGGCACTCCGACTGCGCTCACAAACAGTGCTGCTTTGTTCTTGATGATAACATCAAGGAGCTCGTCTAGCTGGCCATTGGTATAGTCATACTGAATTGACCTGATAAGCCGGATGACCATGCTTGCGATGAACGAGGACATACGTTGGTTTTCCTTGCACTTCCACCCACCTGGGGTATGAGTAGGTCGACGCCAAATGGTGCATTCTCGTCCTCCAGGTACGACTTTAACTCGTCAATGGAACGTTGGAGCACCTTTGGGGTTTGGAGAACGCCGCCAATGACACCAATGCCTCCGGAATTAGTAACAGCGGCTGCCAGCTTTGGGCCAGCAACGACGTTCATTCCTGTTGCGCTCGTCAACGATTACCACGCGTAGGCCATTCAGTTTACATGCCTGCTAACATGATTGGATGATTGACCTTGAACAACCTGGTCAATGAGGTGGAGAATACTGGATCTGCGGAGGGCATAGTGAGTGGAGAGTTGAGAAGGGGACACGTGAGAAGCAATAACCGGGCGTCCGTCTCCCAAGGCAGTGGTGAGTCTTTTCATTATTCCTTATTCCCAAGCACATTTGGTGATCATGTACAGATGATCACACAGGGAAATCTGATGACGTAATATCCAAACTCTCCTGCTATGGCCGACAAATGCCCGGTCGACGATGGTCAGCGTTCAACATCAGATAACTGTCCCGTAGGACCGAGCGCGCGCTCAACCTGGTCTTCCCTGTTCTTTACAAAGAGCCCGTCCTACTCGCAACCGTCCTCGCTCTCTAAAGAACGCGAGGTCTCGTCGATACCGCGGACGTCCGATGGTAACTGGGTATACCCTTCGGAGGCCCAGTTCTTTGCGGCCATGGCTCGGAAGAACCACAACCCCCAGTCTTCAGACATGAAGACCATCATACCTATCCACAATGCTGTAAACGAGCGTGCTTGGTCCGAAGTCCTCAAATGGGAAGCTGGTAGAGGGGGTGACAAGTGCGGTGGCGTCAAGCTCGTCAACTTCAAGGGGAGACCAAACGACATGAGCCCCAAAGCGAGGCTGATGACGTGCCTTGGGTAACCGTTTTTTTTAGTTCCATACCTCAGTACTCATGAGTCTGCCATCACAGCTATTCAGCCCCATTTGATCGTCACGACTGGGTCGTGGATCGTTGCGGTACCAAGATCCGCTATGTCATCGACTTTTACACCGGCCGTGCCAGTGGTTCTTCTGGCGTTTCTTTTTATCTTGACGTACGACCTGCCATAGATGACTGGGAGGGGGTGAGAATGAGGCTAGAAAGCGCCGTCAGTGGTTTATTCGGTCCTAATGCTCGAGAAAGTAGTTTTGCTCCTCCCTCCTAAATTATTCTCGGTTATTTCAACTACTACCCGCTCATCACCACCCTAGATCTGACCCTTTACCGCTTCACCGAAAGTCTGGTCTTCTTCAATAAGGGCCGCACAAGTTCCTCCTCGCTTTCCGGCTCAGATTCAGTAGAATCCTCATCATCTACGTCACTGATCTCTTCCTCCTCGTCCCACCCAACATCGTCCTCTTCGTGTTCCTCTTCCTCTTCATTGTCGTCTGCTTGACCATCAAGTGCGTCTCCAGACGCGGTATTTGGTTTCTTTTGTTTTCCTTCCTTTTTCCGCCGCACATTCTCTTCTTGCTCCTGTCTCCGCTGCTTCCTCAACCTCTCCTTTGCCGCATGTGACGCTTTAAGTGCGACAGCCTCCCTTTTCGACTTTTTGACTGCAACAGTCGTCAGAAACGGTTCAATGATTCCCCCAAAGGCACTTGCCAAATTCGTGGTACATAACTGCGCCCTGCTTCCCGGGCACTCCCTCTGTTATTTTGACAAGTCTCAGCTCCATTCTCGGCCCAACTTCGTCCAACCTGACCGCCTTCTTTTGCCCTTTCTTGTTGTTTCTCCCCACGTAATCGTCCGCTAACGAGACCGCATCCACGTCATCCCCCGCAGCACTCGACGCAGATGAGGCCGCTGATTCGTATCCTCCTTCACTACCGGGTCCCGGCTCACCGCGTTTCCGGAGTAAGAAGTCTGCCACGTCCTTTTCGTTTCCAAGATTGAGTACGCCGGTCACGGACGCACTCGTGGACTTTTTGGTGCCTTCGAGGACGCGCCGAACGCGTTTGGAAACCCCGTAGGGTTTGACAGTGATCAGGTAATGTCGAAAGTCGATCGTACCCCGTTCTGCGTTGTAGGCGATAAGAACGATACGACGTGCTCCCGAAAGAGGCATTGAATTTGGGGCGAGTGGGGGAAACATGGACTGGAATGCTTTCATTAGGAGGGGTAGATGTGGGGGTGTATCCGGAGAGGGCGGAGGAAACGACGCGAGTACAAGCTATTGATACAGAGAGGATCAAGGGCTGAAAGCACGCCAAGCGAATGAGACGACGAACCAGGGGTGCAGTTAGGTATTCCAACCCCTGACCTCGTGATGAACGAGACGTTTTCAGTAGATCTTTTCTTAGGCTGTACCGCTCGATTCGAAAGCTGAACATTGGCCCAGTTGGCAAGCGAACAATACGAAGGGATGGGGCGACGTCGGTCAACGTGACTGCCATCAGATGAGATACTTTGAGCGTGGGAGCCATCGTCAGGAAATCTTTTAGCTTGTTGCGATTGCGTTCCTGGAAAGACGGGGTTTCAAGGATGGACGTGTCTCGTGGAGGACAGTACGAACTCTTAATCGGCTGGCAGTGTTTGGTTCCATCACTTTTCGCAGGTCGCGAACAAGTTGGGTGAGAGAAGAACCGACAGCACCATGTTTGATGATAAAGGACTTGGGCAAGGATTCTTGTGTCTGCGAGCTTGCACCTCCACCTTTAAGATGCGTCCGATGCTTTCGTCTCCGTGCCATACGTGATGGAGGAGTGTTTGTTTGGCTCTGTTGCTCAAAGATCAAGATGTTGTATTACAGCTACCAAGTAAATGAGTAATCTTTAGTCCAAGGTTCGACACGAGGGATACAGCATATTGCAGATCAAGGCTACACGAGAGTTAAAAAAACAACTTTAAAGACGAACGGGTATGTAAAAAAAATATGCTATAAATCAACCTTGGCAAAAGACGGTTGCAATTAGAATTCGAGGAACTGGTATGTGGCCGGTTCAAATCTTTGATAGATTGGCAGAGGACTCTCCTCCATGACAAGTCCAGGCATATCATCCAGGGATGGAAGGGGGAGATGAAGAAAGTGACGAGTATCGTCAACTGAAGTAGTGTGGGGGATGATCGGTGCCTGGTGAGGGAACGTTGTATCAGTCGATCTTGATCGTTGTGAGAAAATTTACCTTGATCTCACAGCGTTCCAATGCATCCCAGTCCACGCCACGGAACCACGGATGATCAAGAACGTCTTGCGGACCACCAATCATGTTCCCAAGACGCTTGGAACGATCTGGGTGTAGGAACGCCTTGATGAGCTCCTTGGAGAGCCGATCCATGGTGTGTGGCCAGTGGATGACTCCTCTCAGAATTTTCTCATAGATGCCGTACGCGGTCTCATGGAAGAATGGTGGGTAACCAACAAGCATTTCGTAACAGAGTATTCCGCATGCCCACCAGTCTGCAGCCTTCCCATGGCCTTCAGACTGTATAATTTCGGGAGCGAGGTACTCTGGTGTGCCGCACAAGGTCCATGTGCGATCGTCAACTATTTTGGCGAACCCAAAATCTGTCAAACGAAGGTAGCCGCGCGAATCGAGAAGTAGGTTCTCGGGTTTGAGGTCACGGTATATGATGTTGAAGGAATGTAGATATTTCAGCGCGAGAATGATGTTGGCCAGATAGAACCGCGTGACATCGGGGGTGAATTTTTGTGCTCTGCGTAGGTGAGTGAAGAGTTCACCTCCAGGAACATAGGACATGAGCATATAGATGTTCAGGCTGTCTTGAAAAGTTGCGAAGAGATCCACGACAAAGGGATGCAGGACCCGCGACAGGATGTAACGCTCAGCATTTACATGCTCGACTTGGCGAAGGCGAACGATTTCAACCTTGCGAAGAACCTTCATGGCGAAGATATTCTGAGACCCGGGAGTTGCTGACTTGAGGCGAACCAAGAGAACGCGACCGAATGTTCCAGTACCTAGGGAAAGAATTAAACGTGCGAATAGGGAAGCGACGACAAGATCCTACCCAAAGTCCCCCTGACTTCGAAATCGGTCAGCTTCAAGACGCCGGGTTTTTCGACGTGGACCTGCTCGTTTTCGAGGGAACGGACTGGCGGAGGAGGTGAAGTGATGGGCCGCTGAGAGCCACTGAGTTGCGGGTATGGATAAGCTGCCTGCAGTAGAGGAACTTTGGGCCGTGATAACTGGAGTTCCTGACTTGACTGCTTCCTGGTGTACGGACCTTGTTCCTGGTGCATCATCATGTCGCGAGCGTCTGTTCCATCTTCGCTATGTCCGGGTGACACGGGAGGAGTCATAAGCACTTTGTAAGCCACGGGCACGGCCTGGCGACAATATGATGCCAAGTTTGTCTGAATCGACGCAACAGACTGGGGTGTCGGCGCGTGGAAATGATCCATGGTTTGATCTGGAAAGTAAGGATGGACCAGGGTAATGTCGCAACGGCAGATAGACGGGACACAGTGAGGGGGTTGACGATTCGAAGGGCCGAGGGAAAGACTGGAAGAGTTGGATGTGAATTATTAAGGACTAGTTAAATAGCTGAAGATGCGTGTTAATTAGTATATATCGGAGTGAATCGAACGCACAAATGGGTCTTATTCGGACTGTGGTGTTCGATGGTTGGCTTATGAGGAGCAGTTCTGCCGATGGGCCTAAGCGGTGGGCTCGAACGGGGAATATTGCAATGTAGCCAACCACGATCAGTACTGCGGCCCTTTTAGGGTAGCGGTGATGAGACCTTCGTCGTTGCAAACTTGGGGGTCTAAAAAGCTGTCGGGCACACGGCGACGACGAAATGTGGGTGGGAGCAAGTGAAACTTGGTGAAACTTAGATGGATTTATAACACAACAAAGCTACCGCTAAGCTTTTCGGAATCGATTGATTATTGTATTGTATATCTTTTGTAACGAAACATGTCTCAGGACGCTACTTGACTACCAACTTACTTGATATTTCTACCAATACTTATATAAGCTATCGCCTTGACCGTTGACCACCATGTCCCGCAACGCTGGAGGATGGCTCAAGGGAACCACCGTGCGCAAGGGGGGCATCGCTGCCACAAACTCTCATTCCACCCGGTCCAATACCCCCCAGGTTCAGAGCACTTCCTTGACGGCATTCACCGGTGTCAAGGACGCATCTGGCAGAACCGCCGAATATTTTGTGAGTCCACACCATCCCTCGTTTCGATGTCCTGAGATGGAACCTATGGTAGTCCATGGACGACCAATGCCCTGTATGCAAGTCCGACCGATATCTCAACCCAAAATTGCGATTGCTTGTAAGCGCTTGCTATCACAAAATGTAACTCGTACCACGTGCAGGTGGTTTTCATAACTCAACTCCGCTGCCCACCCAGGTGTGAATCGTGCATCGATCGGCTGTTCACGCTCGGACCTGCTCCATGTCCGATATGTCAAAAGATCCTCAGAAAGCTAGCATTTACCCCGCAAACATTCGAGGATCTCACCGTCGAAAAGGAAGTTTCAGTACGGAGACGTATAGCGAAAGAGCAAGTCCATCTGTCCCTTTGTTTACCGCCGTCCTAATGGCATCTCTTCTAGCTTTAACAAGCGACGCGAAGATTTCCCAGATCTTCGCTCTTACAACGACTACCTCGAAGAAGTCGAGGATATAGGTAAGTTGGTCCACCAGGTTTTCTTTTCATTCTTCACCGTGATTCTAGCGTTCAATCTCATCAACGATATCGATATTGCGGAGACCGAAGTCAGGATAGAGAGATATCGCAAAGAAAATGTATCACTAATCGAACTCAACCTGCGACGAGACGAACATTACGCCCAGGCTTTAAAAGACCAGGAAGACCAGGAACGTCTAGAGAGAGAACAACGGGCACTTGAAGCCCGCAAGGAAGAAGAAATGGAACGTGAGGAGAAGGAAAAGGACCGACGAGAAATCATTGATCGGTTGGAAACGAGTACCAAAAGTGCTGCAAAGGTCATCGCAAAGTCCCGCGCAGAGGCAAACAAGCGGCTGTCTGCACGCACTGCCGCCACTACTTTGGCCAAGAGCAGTGCACAACTCCTACGCTCACGGGCAGCACAGAGCACCACCGTTCCCGATGTGCCACACGTCCCCCTCCAGGACGATTTGTACACATACAACGACATGTATACTCTACGGGACACCTACGATGATATCTACAGCGAAGCTGTACGAGAAGACCGAGAAGGAATCATGAGAGCGGGAGGATACCGTGTGGAAGAAGCCTGGGACCGGGCTGTGAGATCAGCCGTCACTGCACTGTTTTTACCTCTGCTCTCAGAGTCAGAAGTCTCCCAATCTGATCTTACACCTGGTGCACCTCAGAGCATTGTCGCATGATAACTAACTTTGGGTATACGGTAGTAATCAATATTTACTGTATATCATCCCCTCTGCGAGGCGAGTGCTCCAAAGATATATGGTGAATTTGCGTCAACACTTGGTACTTAAAACCGTTTTGCGATCGGTTTGTTGTTCGTCAGAGAGTGGAGCATCCATGGTAAAGTAAAGAAGTTGATATTCGTGCTTATTCCTGAATAGCATGATCCGGGTGAAACGGAAGAGTATCAAAGGCGAATGTGAACTCACTTAGGAGCCTTGAACCTGAATGCCTTCATGACCGTATCTGGATCGAGAGTCGGCTTGAGGGCCACAGCTCGACGTGCGTTGCCTACGCTGTCGTCCTCTGAGTCGGGATCCTGGTTCGTGCGTGGTCGCTTCTTGGGTGCCGGGGACTGCGATCGTTCACGACGTTTACCTTTGCCTAGCGAGACGGATGACGACGACGCCCATCCCACACTAGTCGATACGGTGAGTGCAGCCTGACGAATTTTGTGGTCGACCTTGCTGCTTGGTTATATAAATCATCAATAATCCGTAATAGGTTGACGAAACATTACTTTGAAGGATTGAACACCAGGAGGTTGTGTTTTCCATTTTTCGTAAGCTCATACCCCACGATTGTCACGGAATGGCCTTCGTACTGCATTATGATAGGCATTTTCTTGGTGACAATAACGGGTGACTCGGACGCCGTACGAAGTACCTGGTTGATATCTCCTTCGGGCTTTTCGTTGAAGTAATCGGCAACCCATTCTATCAATCTAACAAGTTCTGTGAGAACGAAATGAGCGAGTTGTCTCCATGCCATGACACGTGGAAACCTTTGGGGGAGTCAAAGTCCACAAGCACGCAGCTTCATCAATCAGGCCGGTCAGTTATTTCATGTCAGCTATAAATGATCAAGAACCTCACGGAATTTTGCGAGATGTGAATGCGACGTAGAGGTCTGGTGGTCCGTGTTAGATATCAGTGCCTGCTCGTACTTATTCAGAATTACCTCCAGTACCGATCCGCTTCTTGGTGTCTACTAATTTACGCTCGAAAAAATCGGCACCGGCTTCATCATAGCCTATTACCGTTTCAGTTGTCAAACGAATACTTCGTGTAATTGTGTCTTACCGTGCGACCAAGCGTCTTCTAACCAATGTTGTAGATTGAGTACGCCAGGGGGTATTGGGTCATCAAGGTGGGGGAAGTAGATTGGCTGGCATTGCTGGTCCATGAGAGCAGCACATAAGATAAGAAAGTTGCGATATCTGAGGGAAAACAGCCAAACTGATCAGTCCAGGATGCGTGCTTTTAGAGCCAGATGAGACGACATACCCGCAACCCCAGTTCGTGTCAAAGGTTTCACGGAGAATATGAGGTGTCCGTTCGTAGCATAAAACGGCACGTTGAGTGGCACCTTTCCTATGGGACTGCTTCAATGCCTCTTTCAAAATCGAAAGTACTCCTGACAAGCGTAATCTCTTCAAGGAGTCGCCCCGACCTTACAAAGCGGCTCACCAGGCGTGTAATTTTCAGGTGGCGCTTCGGCTTGCGTAGGATACCAGAAAATGTCCTCTTGCGCAGCACTTTCTGCCTTCATCTTGAGCTTCATCGGTGCGGTCTTTCGCTGGGGGGTACCCAGTCTCGATCTTCCACGTTTGGCGGTCTGTGTGTCTGCAGACACATCAAGCTTGGAGACATGCCTCAGAACTCAAAGCGCACCGGCGTAGTTGCGCCCGCCAGAGCTACTGTGTCGTCTGTAGTGGTTCTTACGCTCGTCTTCTTCCAGACCACGTAAGTTGAGATCGCAGAGCTGGCAGATATCGTTGTTTCCAGACTTGCTAACGACGTGTCAAAAAAGGATCAGTATGGAAGGAGAGAAAACCTACCTTTGAGTTACGATATTATCTTCTATGATCTCTATGTCGTCGTCCGACGACATCTGTCACTCCGGGTTGACATGTACAGTGGTGGCAGTGCAATTGCAACCTAGAGAGCGACTTACATAAGCAGCCCAAGTAGTACGCCAGCTCTGGACGCGCGTCCATAACCCAAAGTACCATCAAACCATGTCCAGGTCCTACGATCGCGGTATGTGGCACTAGAATACATCCTACAAGCCATCTGATCTTGTATCGTAGCACTCACCGTCTTCTCTCCTGACGGTCACTTGTTCCAGGTAGTGTTCAGACGCGTCATCCTGGATACTTCCATCTCATATCTCATGTCTAGGTCGAATACGCACTGGAAGCGGTCCGTAAGGGGACGTGTGCGGTAATGTTTCCTCGCGCACCGTTGGTCGTCTCTTGTCTTACTCCTACCATCAGGTCGGTGTGCGAGGCAAAGATGTCGTCGTATTGGGTGTCGAGAAGAAATCTATGCTGCAGCTTCAGGACCCTCGTACGGTCCGCAAAGTTGTGATGCTTGACGATCACATTTGCTTGGCATTTGCTGGTATCATATCCCTCCTCCGATCTGGTTGCCTCGTACTCACATCATCCAAAGGTTTGACTGCAGATGGTCGTGTTCTCATCGACAAGGCACGGATAGAATGTCAGAGCCATCGACTCACGGTGGAAGACCCAGTGACGGTAGAATACATTACAAGACACATCGCGGGTATCCAACAGGTAGGCATACTTTGATGGATCTTGGTTGACCCTGAATTCCTCACGTTCCATCAGAAATACACACAATCGGGTGGTGTCCGTCCTTTTGGTATCTCAACGCTGATCGTCGGCTTTGATCCCAGCGACACGAGACCAAGACTGTACCAGACAGAACCCAGTGGTATTTACAGCGCGTGGAAGGTCGGTAACACACTCTGGGTCTTCCTATTACCTTCCCCATGCCATTTTGTAGGCGAATGCTATTGGGCGTTCGTCCAAAACAGTTCGCGAGTTCCTAGAGAAGAACCACAAGGAGGATATGACACGTGAAGAAAGCATCAAGTTGACAGTCAAGAGTCTTCTCGAAGTCGTCCAGACAGGCGCGAAAAACATCGAGATCAGTGTGATGGAAAGCTACGGAAAGATCACTGTGAGCCATTCCTCGGATCTTCGAGTGTTCTACAAGCCAAGTTGGATTTCCAGAATTTGGAGCTCTCGGAGATCGAAGCGATAGTAAGCGAGATCGAGCGAGAGAAGGAAGCAGGTGGGTCAGTTTTCACGACTATTTTGATGACATGCTGACGATACCGAAGAGGCCGAGCGAAAGCGTACTCGGTTGGCCGCAACTGCCGCTGGACAGGCGGCGATGGCATCGAGGACAGGCGCTGGTCAACCTTCAGGGCAGTAAATAGTAGATCTATTGTATCAACCGTGCACCCAAAACACGAACTACCCGTACATCGCGGAAGCGATCAGGCAAAGTGTGCCCGCGTCTTATTACCGTCAACCAGATATTCCAGGATTGAGCTCAAGATCCGCGCGCCAGTGGACGCTGATACCGACAAATAAACGCCAGAAGGTATTTAGTGTACAACATGGTGCATGGAAACGCAAAGCAAGACGACAAACGAGGGTGACACCCAGGGCCGCATCGAGATCCAACGGCACATCCACAGTGCGCACCGTCTTGTTCAGCGCATAAGCTACGCGGGTATAATCCAGACGACCAAACGCGTCCACCACATGTGTAAAACCCCGTAATCTTGTTCGTCTCTCCGCGCGCCGCCCACATCGTGCCAAACACGGAACCCGATAAACGCTGCAGAACGCATTGCCACCACACACCG
This sequence comes from Boletus semigastroideus, assembly GCA_038090295.1. NCBI lineage: Eukaryota > Fungi > Basidiomycota > Agaricomycetes > Boletales > Boletaceae > Boletus > Boletus semigastroideus. Next base: position 97,735 of record JBBPMK010000007.1, on the reverse strand, counting down.
AAAGGTACGCCAATTCGGGATTCTTCGGATCGCACCCTAGATGCTGTTGGATCGGGTAAAGTGGCGGTCGTGAAGCGCAAATGCCGATTCGAACGGTCTGGGGGACCATTGCATGCGGAATGGACCACCCGTTTCGGGAAAGCTCTTCAATGGCCCTTGATATACAGGATTCTTTTCCATGGATGCGTGTAAATGGGACGATCGAGCCGACGAGTTCAATGTTTGCGAGTTCAGCTCCTACGGAAGGCAGTTCCCTCTCACCAGCAGCAACTGGCTTGATCGATAGCAACAAATAGTCTCTCTTGAGTTGCAAAACGGCGCTGTCCAGCACGAATGAGAGCAGTCAGGGTTGGAGTGTAGGACGAGACGTAGAGATCGAGATTACGTCGACCCTTCCTGTACGGACCGGCAGCATGCAAAGGCAGCACAGAAAACTCGGCAGTGGGCACCAAATGCGTGATCAAGGTGGATAGGTCGCGCATAGAGAGTCGACGAGAGATAGGTTGCTAAGTTTTTCAATGATCTTGGGCCGTGCGGGAAAATGTGAAGCTTCGTCGAGGTCCTCCATGACTCCAAGTTGCTTGTACAAAGAGGATAACTGTAAGTTCAACGACTGCAACCGATCAGAGTGTCCTTCTGGTCGAAGGGCTTCTCGATCGAGCACAATGGCCTTGTCGAGGTCTTCCATGACTCCAAGTCGCTCATGCTCGGTGGGCCTGCCTGCAAGGCTTACGACAGAAAGCTAAGGGCTTTCTCGGCTAAACAAGATGGCCTCGATATCGATCATCCTTCTGAGTTGTCCGTAGCGATCGCTGAGACGAATTGCGAGACATCTCGTTTTAGGTGGCCGGGCGGGCGAAGCGCCAGCGCTTCATGATCAAGGTCAACCGCCTCGGCTGAAACTCTTCTGCAAGAGGCGTTGCGCACGAAGCTGCCAAGTACGTCACGTGTTACTACTATTAGTTGTCCTACCTTCTGAATTCAAGCCGGCTGACGATCTTCAAGCATCCGAGTCGCGGTGGTACAGCAACAAATGCTGTTATGCCGCGTGGAGGAGCGCCAGACCCTGTACTATTAGCACATGGCCTAAAGTTGTTTCGCAAGCGTTGAACTCGATCGCCAAACCACAAGCAATGCCGATGATCGGCCATTGGTGGTGTTTGGCAAAAGCTTCTGAAACAAATAAATGACACGTACACACAGCTGTGTACTAGTAATACGCGTCGTCTTACAGTTTCTGTCAAGTTACTATGAGCGTTGCACATCTCGAGTCTACACCACGAATAGCTCAAAAGCATGTTCTTCTGTCGGAATTACTGGCCGTGACGTCGGTCATGCGAAAGAACTCGCGTTGGGCTTCTGCTGCTCATACACTCCATGCTCGAGATTCTGCACTGGCTAGGGACCTCGGTCTTCGGAGAGCAAGTTCAGGAGACAACAACCGGCGTTCTGGGAGAGGCTCTCCAGAGGCCGATCTCATGGCAGGCTTCCAGGAACTCAAGCGCACCGTTCGTGCTGCTGAAGGTCCGCTCGACACCCGTCTCGTGCTTGAGATACACCCTCATGATGTTTCAGATATCCAGAGTATACCTCTCCCCGCCCTTCTCGGTCCCTTTTATGCTCTCATTCGTTCCCCCATCTCAACCGGCCCTATTACGTCGGCGGCACTGTCTGCCCTTCACAGCTTCTTTGTATGTGGCCTGATTTCAGCCAATTCCATCGAACTGGAAATCGCATTGGTCGAACTGAGCAGCGCAGTGTCACACTGTAAATTCGAAGCGAGTGATTCCTCGGGGGACGAGGTCGTTCTGCTCAAAATCATGACTGTAATCCACGACTGCATGGTTGGCAGTAGCGTAGGAGCGTTCCTCGGCGATGTGGAGATTTGTGAGATGCTGGAAACGGTGTTGACGACGTGCTGTCAGATGCGTTTAAGTGGTTTGTAGTATCATTCTTCCACGATTCTGCCTCTGACGAATCCAACGAAGAGGTTTTGCGGCGGTCGGCTGAATCTACGATGCTCTCAATCGCTCGAACGATATTTGGACGCCTCCACGTCCTTGACCCCTCGGAAGAGGAAGCAAAACTTCGAGTTCATGACGATGAACCTCAGCATGGAGACCTTAGTCTATCGGTGCAAACTACCACGACTTCACAAACCAACGAGGAAACGGAAATAGTTTCTGCAGATGCACGTGGAGAAGAGATAAAGACTGTCTCTGAGGAAACAAGCAAAACTCCAGGCAAAACTGTGGAAAGGAGTGTCCCATCCGTTGCTGTACCAAGGCCTTGTGGGTTTGCATTAGTACCCCTTGAAGTTTTCTCATGCGTAGTCCATTGCAGACGGGCTTCCCGCACTCTTAGAACTCCTTCGTGTGCTCGTCAATATTCTGGACCCAAATGACCAAGTGCATACAGATTCGACGCGGTTGACTGCACTCACCATCTTGAATTGTACCATCGAAACTTGCGGGACCAGGATTGGAGACTACCCTTCCCTTGTGGTCTTGATCCTAGATTATGGGTGTAAATACCTTTTTCAGCTTGCGCGTTCAGACAATCCCGCTGTACTGCAGGGTGCCTTGCGAACAATCTCCTCGCTGTTCGAAACTATGCGACCACACCTCAAGTTGCAACAGGAACTATTTTTGGCTTTTAGCATCGATCGCCTGGCTACCCCTCCTCTTCTGAGATCAAATACAACAAAAAAGCGCCCAACGGGCTCACCGCGTCCTGGCACTTCCGCCGCCTCGACTCCGACTCTCGGACCAGTCGACACAGAACTCGAGTTAGACAAAGGCAATCCAGTACCATCCCGTCCTCCTGTACAGCCTGCCCGTGGTGACACCCGCGACTTAATGTTGGAGACATTGAGTCAAATATCCAGGCATCCCAGTTTTATGGTCGATCTTTACACCAACCATGACTGTGACATTAATTGCGAGAATCTTTTTGAACGGCTCATAGAGTTCTTGACAAAGGTTGGTCTGACATGATCATCCTCCATTCGTTACTGCATTCCGGTTCGTAGGGGGTGTACCCTTGGCAATACTCGTCCGCTTCGGAAGCACAACAATTGCACTCGCAGTACCTTTGTCTGGATATGTTGCTGGTCTTTGTGAATGACATGGCAGCACGCGCGCAAGGGGTAGGTGCTTGTTTGGGTTATGACATACATGCTTATTTGTGGTGCAGGAAAGCGAAGCCTGGCAACCGGTATGTCTCGTTTGCATTCCTGTAGATGCATTTTGAAACTGTTCCCTAGGATTTCGAATCACCAGAGAAACTTCTTCAAAGCAAGTCTAGGAAGAAACTTGTCTTGACAGGGGCGGCCCGATTCAACTCAAAACCCAAGCTCGGGCTCGCTTTCCTGGAGGAGAACAAATTGATTTACTCGGATCTCTCTCCTGAAGTATCTCGAGCAAAGAGTTTGGCAAAGTTCCTTAAAAGCTCTACCCGCCTAGATAAACGCCTACTCGGGGATTACTTGTCCAAACCGGACAATTTAGAGCTACTGAGAGAGTTCATGAACTTGTTTGATTTCAAAGATGTGAATACCTTGTTTTCCTTAAACGTCCATAACTCACTAATTTGTCAGAAACCCATGGTGGATGCCATGAGGGAGATGCTTGAATCCTTAAGACTTCCTGGGGAGGCTCAACAAATCGATCGCATCGCCGAGACATTTGCGTCGGTCTATTTTGCCTCGAAACCAGGCAAGCAACCAACTTTGACTCTACTTTGTTGCTAACACTGGTTGTATCGCTCATTTTCAGCCGAAATCAAAATTCAGGATGCTGTTTATGTGCTAGCATACTCGATTATACTGCTCAACACTGATCTTCACAACCCACAAATTCGGGCAAGTACAACTCTTGACACCTTTCTACTATGACTCACAATAGATTAGAAACGGATGACAATAGAAGATTACAAGCGGAATCTGAGAGGTCAGAATGATGGAGATGATTTTTCGTCCGAATTCTTAGTATGGGATATCTCGACTCTCGTGTCGTCCGGCTAACTTTCTAACTTTCTCTAGCAACACATATATGACTCGATCCGCAAGCGTGAAATAATTATGCCGGAGGAGCATACTGGCCAGCTAGGGTTTGAATATGCGTGGAAAGAGCTGTTAACCCGCTCACGGCAGTCAGGTCCGTAGAGATCCCCATGAACGTGCTTATGATTCAAGAAAGAAATAGGGCGCTTGATGATGTGCAACTCTGCCCTTTTTGATTTCGACATGTTCAAAACCGTCTGGAAGCCGGTCATATCTGCCATCGCCCATGCATTCATCACCTTTGACGACGAATATGTGATCCAGCGAGCGATTTCAGGATTCCGACAATGCGCAACACTGGCTGGACACTTCAATCTTCCGGACGTATTTGATTTCGTGGTTGTTTCACTTTCGCAGGCGACCAGCCTTTTGTCCGAAAATCTTCCTGCTCACGTACCCAACTACCCGGTCGTCGAAGTTGAAGGACAGTCTGTAACAGTTTCTTTGCTATCCGTCAAATTTGGAACAAACTTCAAGGGACAGCTGGCTGCAGTGGTCCTGTTCAATATCCTCAATGGTAATGGCAATGCCCTTCGAGAAGGTTGGACACAAGTACGAATACCTATCATGGCTGTCGTCATTCTGAGCACTAACACCGATGTAGATTTTCGAAATGTTCGAGAACTTGTTCATGCACTCCCTGTTACCGACAAGGATGCTGCAAATGGAGGATTTCCTTGGCGGTGTTACAATGATACCACTACGTGGCGCTCAACCATCAAGGCCGACTTCAAGGAGCGATGGCGGTCTGCTTTCCGCGTTGTCATCATACCTCTTGACCCCTTATAGCTCAAGCTCTGACAACCTCGTACCTGAAGCCACTGACCAAGAGGTAGAGAGCACGTTATGCACCATTGACTGCATAGCGTCATGTCGTCTGGACGAGCTTTATGCACAAATTATGTAAGTTCATAATGGCCAGGATATAGCGCAAATATCCGACTGTTGTATAGGCAGCTAGAGTCTGTGGCCTTGGTCGCTGCCATCAGGGCTCTTGAAGCGCTTGCGCACGAGCGAACTATTGCCAGACTCAAGCAAGAAGCAGACGATGTCGCGAGCCCGTACAGTGGAGCGCAAACTGACCGAATTTACGTCCTACCGTACGATCCCGCTGCTGTCTTCCTTCTGGAGACGATGGTCAGCATTGCATGTCATACGACCCAGTTCATCGAGGACCTTTGGTAGCTATGGATTAGCTTACATTCACACCGACGACTGAATCATCTGGATTTCAGGCCCGTAATTTTCGAGCATCTATCGGCACTTTTGTCCGCGTCGACTCACTATAGTGTGCTGCTCATAGAACGAGCTGTTGTCGCACTATTGCGCCTTGCGTTGATTCTTGCACAAAAGGTGAGCCATGCATTCATTTTACACACATCCAATATCTTATTTTGCAATGCAGGACGCTTTACGAGATCAGCTCTTCATATCGCTTGATTTAATCGCCAACTTGCCGCCATCTGTTGCCAACTCCGTTGCAGAACACGTAGTGGCGGGTGTAAGCTTGATTTTGCAACATAAGCACGCCACTAGGTAAGCCATTTAGCTTTGTGGGCAGGGATCGATCGTACTCATGCTCGAGCCAGCACACAGACCGAATGGAATGTCATCTTTGCGACGTTACGTTCCACGATTTCAAATCCTGAGGCAGCTCGATCCACGTTCAACCTCGTTTCGAGTTTCGCCTCCGACGGTCCGAGCCAAAGAATCACGCCAGATAACTTTATAGGGCTCTTGTCCACCCTGGACGACTTTGCTACCGCCGCGGGGGCGTCGATACAGTTTTCGCCCCCAAGACCGCGTCGCACGCCCCAACAGCCCAACACAGAGTTCGTATGGTACATCTCAACAGTGGACTTTCGTTTACGCTCTGATTTAGCTCGCCCCCTATCGGTCGTGGCCGCAAGTCGATTGACCTCATTTTCGATCTGAAGAGAATGATCGGACCATTTGCTGACTCTGCCAAGTTGCCATCTGGACAAGGTGAATCGGTCGAGTTGGACTCGTGCACACCGCGTGCTGATATCCCTCCAAGTTTGGCTATCCTATTGTTTGCCGTTATGCTCATCTCTGGCGAGACAATCGACGAATCCCTCACGACTCATCCGAAACACGGCCATCAACCAGCTGCAACGGCTCTTGCTCGGTCCGCAACTCGTCTACGACGCGGCCGACCACAGCCAAGTCGACGGGATGTTCAACAACGTGATGTTCCCCATCCTGGACGAGCTGTTGAAACCCCAGGTGTACTTGCTCGATCCGCAGGGCATGTCCGAGACGCGGTTGCGCGCGTCGGCGTTGCTGTGCAAGGCGTTCATGCAATTCGAGGTCGCGCAGAGCCATGGGAATGCGGACATTCGGATTCTGTGGATTGAGATCCTGGATTTGCTCGATCGGTTGATCAGTGCGGAGAAGAGCGAGCAATTGGTGGGTTGGCCGTGTCCCGTCCGTTGTTCTGCGCATTGACTGGCGTCGATGTAGTATGAAGCGGTTTCCGAGTCGCTCAAGAATGTGGTCTTGGTGATGAATGCGGCGAGCATCCTTGTTCCTCCGCCGGCGGCAGAGGACGACCGTAACGAGCAGCAGCGCACCATGTGGACTGCCACGCATGCGAGGCTAGAGCGGTTCTTGCCGGGATTCTTGGCGGAAGTCGTTTCAATTCCGCCGCCGGACCCGAAAGCAGTTTCCGATTGAATAGCAAGAAAAACAATTGCATTCTTTGTATGGTCACATTAAGGAAAGCATGTATCGGAACAAAAAGAGCAGATTGCATGACGAGAAGCATCAGGGACGTTTCATACTTAGAAGAAATTCATTTTTGATGTGCTGTCGTTGCATGCGGTTAGGAATGATTAATGAACCTTGGTCGACGGAGGGCCTAGATCGCTCACCGGACACGCGAGTACACGCCAGCAAGGATGACAAACGGGGCAATTGAGAAGGCGAGCAAGCGGACAAACGAATCGCTGCTATGAGTCGCCCAGAAGGACCACCCGCCGCCTAGATGGGCTGTCAACAAGAGGATGGGGAACAAGATGTACCCCGACAACCTCAAACGATGCATGAGTTTGAGTAAAACGACGCCCAGGCGGATGTGATCACCTGTGGTATTTCCACATCAGCTTGGCCTTCATACCACCGCCCCAGGCAACGCCGCCAAACCACACGGTCGAGCCTCCGATCAAGGCCTGAATGACGATCCAAGCGACGGTGATGATCCCAAACGTCTATATGCGCGCAAGACATGAATGCACAGCGATATATGACTCGAAAAGAGGCCAATGCTTACACCGTGCCAGGTCGTGAAATGAGGCGAGCCATGGCTGACTTTATTCCAGACGATGGCAAGAGTGCCCAGGACGATGAGGGGGACGCCGACGCCGAACATGGCAATCTGGTGCCTCTGGAGACCGGCGGCTTTCGTTGGGGGCTGTGAGGTGGGCTGAAGGGTGAGAAGACCTTGACGACGAGGAGCCAGAGATGGGTAAATGAGCACTAGGCGGTCTGTTGGCGCACGCTTACCGTACGTGAAGGACCCGATGGCTAAGCTCTGGAGCAGGGGGTGGAACCTGAACCAACCGAGAGAAGCGGGGTCGTTGCTCAATATGATGGCCCATGTCGACAGGACAAAGATCTATAACGGCTTGTTTCAGACGCTGCACGGGGCGTTGCCAACGTGAACGGTGCACTCACCAAATACGAGGACTGTGTGCCAAAAACGAAGAGGAACCGAATTAGAACGAGGTCAAGAATGGAGCGCACAACACAACGCACCCACACGAGAATATATGCAGAAGTATCACCCTTGCGACCTTCTGGTTTGACGGTGTCGGCTGCCATGGCTGGAGGTTGTTCTGGCTGGAGGAGACCCTGTTGCTCAACGGCTTCGTCGCTAGGCGTGGTTGGCATTGTGTAATTAAATCGCACGTTGTCTAGTCAGACGAGAATAAGTCTGACAAGCCCTCCAACGGAAGAAATGATTAGACACGGATTAATGAGCGGTACAGCAGGCGTAAAACAGCATGATAGCAAGAGCAAAACCCAATAAAAAAATAACCTGGCTAGATCAGTTCCCGTCTAACATCGGCCACGTCCCCTCCTCTTTCCATTTTTCTACAACCTCTCTCAATGCCTCCCGATCGAACATCGGACGCTTCAGTTTATACCCGATCACGCTTTTGATCTTGCTATTGCTATATGCAAGCTTATGTTTAGATAGTGCGTACTTGTCCATGTATGCGGTCAATGGGGAGTGTGTGATCGGCGGGTTCGACTGCCGGAGCATCTCGGTCCACGTCCCGACGTGGTGTTCATTGATTTCCTCGACCAGGTCGTCCAGCTTGAGCTGATCAATAATCAGCATCACCACGCACCCGTCACCACCAAGGACACTGTACCTTTGCCATCGTCGTCTCAAAGTTTGTGTAAAACTCAAACGTCGTCCCAAAGTACTCGGTGATCATCGAACCGCCTTTCGCCAGGGTCGTCTGAGAGTCATCCACTAGATTAAACAGCGGAGCAATCGGCTGTTCGTCGGGTGAAATCATGCCGTCCACCTCCTTGGCTTTGCTCTTTTCGTTGTGGAAGGGTATCTTTTCTCCAGCCAACGCAATGGCCTGTTCCCGACCCTGCTGGTTCATCCACACTGCACACGCCCACATTGCGCCTGCCACGTCTTCGACATGTACAGTGTGTACAGACTCCTTGCCCGGTCCCCATCTGTGAGTCTGTGAGTCTTGGGAGCGATCAGTTTTCGCGCTAAACCTACATCGTCTTCATTGGCTTCTTCATATAGCCATATACTGACGCGACGGTTATGACTAGCGGGTCTATTAAATGACCACGTCAGAACGATATAACCAAAAGGGCAGAGTGGTTCTCACAAAGGCCATACTCGACATACGGACCATAGACGAATCCACAACGCAGAATGACAAGATTCAGTCTAAAGAGTGTGAGCATCCCGTCGTAGACTGGTTTCGGACGCTTACCCTTGAATGGTTGCCAACATCCGTAGTGTTTCGTGCCACCAAACATCAAGGGGTTTGACGGGTTTGACATCTTCCTTCTCGTCATGGGTACCCTTGTCCGAAGATTCATACACCGGCTGTTGTAAGCGCACGTACGCTTTCACGTTGTGTCTCGCGGCCTCCAACGCAATGATGCGAGCGACGGTGAATGTGAGCTTGATGGCGATCTAGGGAACGAAGTGATGAGTACCGGAAGGCAAAGGAGAGAAAGGGCGACATACGACTTCTCCGCGGTCATGATTGACCTCTCCGGTGAGATCAAATACATATGAAAAGGGAGGCTTGCCCGGCGGCGGATCAAAGGAAGACGCAACGGCACCTTGGGGGTGATGAGATGGATATCGATCCGTGCGAGCGATGACTTACTTGGGACGGTAAGATTGGCCTGACGGTATTCGACGTCCGGCTGAGAGAGAACCTGTGGAAATTGTGACCCGAGATAACTGCATGGATGAGAATAGGGTGATGTCGGAGGTAGAACAAGTGCACACACGTCGTAGGGGGGGAGACGGAGAACTTGTCCACGATGCGTAGGTGCTGAGGCGATATTTGAGTGATGAGAATGAAGGAATAGGAAATGGAGACGGACCGAGACGAGACGATCGCCATCTGGAGGGACGAGCAAGGCAGCGAGGGCGCGAGAAAAGGTGTTGAGGCCACCTGAGAGGGAGTGAGCTGTGTATAGCTAGAGGGGAAAGTCATGGGCTCACCGAAAATGATTGCACTCGGTTTCTCGCCGTTGCCAGCCATTACGGGTGAAGGTGGACTCTGACGGTGATCGGTTGTCAACGGCCGTCTCTGTCTCCCCTTTATAACGGATAACGGAGGCAACCAAATAATATTTTTAATCTCGAGAAAAAAAGGTTTATGTATTATGTAAGAATTAAAAAAAAAATACACACACATCCCGGCGGAGATCTCCTCTTCTACTACAGTCCCTTCAGGTAAACGTACACCGACGAGAAGTCTTTCTTGGCGAGCTCCGGACGCCGTCCGATCGCTTCTTCATATATTCCCCTCGCTGCCTCCCCAAGCGGAAGCGCACTCTTGCTAGCCTTTCCAATGTTCGTCGCCAGATCCATATCCTACATATACGGTCACTCATCACACCGCGGCGGCACAATACTTCCCACCCACCTTCAACATGAGCGCAGTCGCGAAACCCCCTTCATAGTCCTTCTCGCAAGGTGGCGTCTTGTCCGGAAGCGAGGACGGCACCGGATTGTTGACAGAAGAAGCCCAGCAGCTCCCTGTCGAGCTATTAATTACCCCTGCGAGCACCGCCGGGTCCAGGCCTAATGTCCGTCCGAGCAGCATAGCCTCTCCAACCACGATCTGTTGGACACCGAGCACAAGATTGTTGCAAATCTTTGCGCCCAATCCCCCTCCAGACATGCCACAGTGGATGACACGCCGCCCCATGAGCTCCAGAATCGGCCGTGCGTGCAGGAAAGATGCCTCTGTGCCGCCAACAAGGAACGACAGCGTGCCCGATTGTGCACCAGTCACGCCTGTCATTGCTCTCTCATCACACGACGCGGCAATCAGTCAGACAATACGAACCTCCAGATACGGGTGCGTCAATCATTTGTGCTCCTGTCAAAATGACATCACTGGCGACCTGACGTGCGACACCGACATCCAGCGTCGTAGAGTCGATGAACAGAGTATTCTGTGTTTCAGTTCTCTTCAGCGCTTTCAGCGCGGGTATGATCCCATTTCGGTCACTGTACACAGTTTTGACCTGGGGTGAAGAGGGGAGCATCGTGATAACCGTCTCGGAGGAGTGTACCGCTCTGTCAAACGTGTCTACATTAGTTGATGTACGTCGTTCAAAGGCACGCACTGCTCGGGGGTCTGGACGATATCAACCCTCGCGCCTGGGCATTGAGACAAGAATTTCTGACGAAAGGTCACTGCACTCTCCGCCACCGCGTCGCACACTACAAAGCGTGAATCAGCGGACTGCGCCAACTTTTTAGAAAAGAGATTGTAGGCCATCTCTGAGCCCATGCGACCCAGCCCAATGAATGCCGTGCTCTTTGAACGCATGACGCGAGGACCGAGTACGCAAATGGTCGGTCAAGGATGATGAACGTACAATGGACAGTCGAGGTCCGTAACGCTCTCCCATGTGCTTGTACGAGGGAAAACCGGCTAATGGTCTATCGTATTACATCAGCAGGCATACCCTCTCGCTTGAAACGACTTCGAGGACGCGCAGGAAAGACGGGATGCTTGCTGCAGCGACGTCCTTTTTTATGCGAACGGCGATATCGCAATCCTACAACATAGGCCATCCGAGTGGTAGTCGATCATCCACTCCCGTCCCCTCAGGATCATCCGTTTCCGTTATAAGGCACTCGCTACCTCCGTCTGTCAAAGTGGGTCTATGGAAGGTTCAAGGGGCCACGCACAAGGTCACGAGCAAGCGCGTATCTGTCTGGACATTTGACAAGCGAGCCGAGTTGGAGGGCCTCGGTCCTCTGTCCAAGGAACGCGTCCTGGAGGTCATGAAGGCCGAGGTTACAACCGTGCTTACCGATGGCAATAATGAAACTAATCACTTCACCAGGCCGCTGCACTGAGTAGACTCCGTCATCCGTCCATCCTTGGCACGTCCTGTTACCACTTACCGTCTGTCCTACTGACCAGCGTCGTGAAGAGATGGCAGAGCCTCTCGAGGAAACTCGCAACGAGCTTATCTTTGCGACGGAGCCCATTCTATCCCCTCTGGACATGTCAATACCACGAGGATCTCACCACACCACTCTCGTCGAACTTGACGAGATCGAAGTGAGTGCAAGCTCTATTGCAAGCCCTCTCAGTATGTTCATCTTTTCCCAGATCCAAAAGGGTATCCTCCAACTATGCAAGGGACTTTCGTTCTTACATTCTTCTGCAAAATTGATACATTCAAACTTGAAACCCGAATGTGTTATCATTAACGAAGTCGTATGCGAATTCCCTTGTATTATTAATGACACTTCCGACTACCGGTCGTTTTAGGGTGATTGGAAACTATCTGGGCTGGGTTTGACTATTTCCTTGATGACCGCCGACGGATCCCCGTCCAAATGGGAATTTCCCGGATTTGACGGCCGCGTCCCATCCTACATCCAGCGTTCATTCGATTACATCGGTATTTGTTTTCTTGGCCTTTGACACCCGAGTTGAGGCAGCGTAACAGCTCCGGAATATGCTTTGGACGAAGTTCTCGTCACAGCGTCTGACATGTATTCTCTCGGCGCCGTGATATACGCTGTTCACTGTAAAGGTAAACCTCCTTTTCAGAACCATGGAAGTCTCGGTGGTCTGCGCGACAATACGGGTCGCCCAGTTCCAGATATAGGGAGTTTGGATACAGATTTGCAGGGTATTTATCTTCTGGTCTCCGCCATTTATCCGAGCCTGATATCATGCTCATCAAGACCTCTTACGGTCACTCATTACGCGAGGGTCCCAAAGTAGACCAACTCCTTCCACCCTTCCGTCTCACCCTTTCTTCTCCTCCCTCCCAATCTCCACGCTAAACTTTTTGGATCGATCAAATTTTACCGCAAAGACCCGAGAAGAAAAAATATCTTTCATGAAGGGTCTAGCGGGTGTTTTAGGTAGATTCTCAGAAGGGTTGAGAACACGCAAGATTTTACCGTCGTTGCTTGAAGAGGTTCGACATCCACTGCTTTGCCGTCGCCTTTATGCGTACTGAGATTGTGTGGATTTGTAGATGAAAGATTCACAGCTTCTTCCGTATATCCTGCCCAATGTGTTTGCCATCTCGACTATTTTATCGGCTACTCAGTTTGCACAACTGGTTCTGCCCAGTCTGAAGCCATTGTTCACTGTCAAAGACCCACCACAAAATATGCTTACATTGCTAGACAATCTTGAAATGTTACAGAGCAAAACTGAAAAGGGAGTCTTCCGCGAACGTGGGTGTTAGATTTCAGAATCTTCCATGATGCATTGACATCCGGTGTAGAGGTGTTGCCACTTGTATATAATGCTTTAGACTCAGAGCATGCTGTGGTAAGCATTTCGGTGCGGTTCCATCGCGTATATCCCACTTTGCTGGACAGGTCCTGGAGCGGGCCTTGGGAGTAGTGCCTAACCTATGTGAAAGCATCGATTATGCCGAAGTATCGAGTGTACTGTTTCCCCGCGTAGCGGTATGTCTCGATTTTCGATCTGACTATCTCGCTCATATTTTTGTAGTTAGTGTTTACCAAGACAAAACTACTCTCGGTGAAGGTGGCCACATTGGTCACCTTTTTGAGTATGGTGAAGACTCTTGATCAAGTTCGTCCAACTCTTTTCCTTTTCGTGGCGAGAGCTCAGAACGAATTCAGACAAATCTGACGCAAAAACTCTGCCCTCTCTTGTCGAAGATCCGCACCAAAGAACCGGCTGTGATGGTCTGTCTGCCTAACACGTCTCCTGTCAAACGCGATGAGATGAACATAATTTACAGATGGCCACCCTTTCCGTACAAGAGGCTATGGGTTCCAAAATCGACAGAGAAGCGGTGGCAACTCTTGTCCTTCCACAGCTCTGGTCGATGTCTATGGGACCATGTAAGATGGCCATGGGCTGGGATCCCGGCTGATGCTCACCTTTGTTATAGTGCTGAATGTCCAGCAATTCCAGCGGTTTATGGGAGTTATCCGCAAACTCGGAGAGCGGGTCGAGAAGGAACATAACCAATTCTTGCGAGATTCGCAGCGCATAGAAGACCGATCTACGGTTGCCAACGGTGTCGAATTGCCAAGTTTTGACTCGGGGGTCAACTTTGAAACACTGGTTGGTCGTGGCAATCCAAATATAAAGCCTGATACTGTTATCGATGGCTCACAAGGCTGGGATGATGATGTCTGGGGTAGTATATTTAATGATAGTCCCGAGGTCAGTAGAACCTCCAGATTCTAGCTGTGACCAAGCATTCTGATGGTTTTCGCAGACAACTGGACAAACGGGGGCACCGTCCACAATACGAGCCACGAGCCCGCCTCCAGTCCCGCCTACTCAACTTCCCCAAACACAATCGTTACCTTCATCGCCGCGACTTGCAACGGATACGACCTTTTCAGGGCCTCCACGACTTGGAGCCAAGCCATTGCCTTCATCGTCATTTGATAGATTTGCTTTCACGATACAGCCACAGCAGGCCCAATCGCATCGCTTGTCGAACCCACCCTCGCAATTGCGGCCTCTGTCGTCCTACATTACATCACCTACTGCTGCGCCCCAGAAACCGAATTATAACATATCGCTTGCTGATATTTCAGCCTCGCCTCCTAGCTATACAACGCCAAACTACACTCCGGCTACGACAATTATACCTTCTCACCGAGTGTTGTCATCACCCTTGCAGTCGTCACCCCTAACGTCCATGATGACGCCTATGCAGCCTACTCGTGCCGCTGCCGCCAGCAAACAGGTAACAAAGGACGATTGGACTGACTTTGATCCTTTGAAGTGATGTTGGGCGTATGATACGGTGCTGGCATTGTCGACTTTAGTGTTTACTTTGCTCGGAAATTTACCAATCGTTGTTTCCTGCTTGTTGTGAATTTGAGACGAGATGCTGTATTCTGCGATTCAAACACGACCAAACTAGGTTTGTCGGACCGTCATCGCATCACATGCGAGTATGAGTCTCGCTCCTCCAAGTTGATAGTTTTTCTGACATGACACCGACCACGCAGCTGGCCGGTATGCTAGCGGGTCCTATCTTCACCCGTCCGAGCGCCATTCCACACTTGTCTCGAGTCCTGCTAGCAACGCTCGTACTCACCAGCCCTGTGTCGTCACTATGGCCCTTCTCCCCCAAACGATTCACAAAGAACTCTCTCATGGAGGCAGGATCCATGGGATTGGACGACGGAGACCGTATAGTTGCGTTTGGGGACTTCAACGGAGATCAATTGTGAGTAGTCAACTACCGCCGGCCTTGTCACTTTACCCAACGAGAACGCAGCCTAGACGTGTTGACGCTGGACTCGAGCCAGCAGGTCCTGTCCGTATACATCTGGGACCATAGTAAGTTTGTTTGTTCACCCATCAACTCCTTCATTCACTCTTCCAGATGCATTTGTTTTCGAAAAGTGCTCTCAGCTGCGACATACAAACCCCATATACAACGTCATTCCAGGCGATTTCACGCTCGACGGAAAACTCGATATTCTTGTCATGAGCCCAAACTCTGCAACGACGCTCAATATGGACCTCTACAGAGGTAACCACGACGGAACGTTCGGTATGCAACACGATATACGCGGTTTTGTCGAGTGTTGATCTGAGGGTTTTCAACAGAGTCGACTCCGATATCGTCGCCTTCATCTGCGTTTCCGCAACCTATACCTGTCGATCTCGATGGGGATATGAAGATTGATTTGCTGGGCATGCTCCCCTCCAGTCACAGCTCGTCGAATTTTCTGACGGCGTGGAGAAATACATGGAACACCTCCGACAGTCAACCCACACTATTTGACCTGTATGTTTGCCGTCTTATGGGTGATCTTTGCTGAGGTGTTTCCAGCGCTGACCCCCCGTTTGACGGCACGCAATGCAAGTTGGCTTCTCCGCATAGTAATGCCATCATCGACTTGAATGGGGATTGTCTTGCGGGTCAGTTGCATCCTGTGGACACATGGTGATGCTCACGTCTCATTGTTGTAGACATCTTTCTCGTCTGCGACGATGGTGCGGGCAGAAAGTCATTTCAAGTATGGGTGAATAACAAGGATGCTGGGTTTTCGCTTGCGCAACACCAACTGCTTCCGTCTGGGGTCCAGGCCATCAGCTTTGCTGATATCGGTAAGGCGTTTGGTACAGATACGAATGACGTACCAATGGACACGTTACAGATCGGGATGGGACCATCGACATGGTGTTCCCGACATGTTCAGCAGTGTCGTCGACGACGGGCGTCGGTTCTGATTGCTCGATCAATATTGCCTACAACAAGCAGATACCAGTTTGCCCGAGTGCTGGGTCACGGACTACGGATAAGCAAGGAAACCAACTCTGTCGACCGCCCGAAGCGCTTTGCATCGCGGATCCCAAGTTTAACTTTGACCTGAGCACAGACGGGGAAAACGATGTAAGACGAATCTCGTTTTGTTTTACGCTCGTGCTCATCGTCAAAAAGGCATTTGTTCAGATCCCCTTTTCTTCTCTCGTCGACTCACCGTGGAGTTCTCTTCTTGTGCTTGACACTACGTTTTCGCCTGCGCTTCCGCTCCCTGTTCGTCTTGGGGATACCAACTTGGATGGTTTCCCAGATTTGTTGGTAATCGCCGCGATGGGGAACAAACACACGCCGAAGCTTCTGATTTCGGAACCCTGTACAAAGGGTCTTGCAGGATGTGATGCAAACGGTCACGGTCGACGTGGCTTTCGGCTCCTTGACAAAGGCGCAGAAAGCCTGGAGGCCATGGACGATGCGCGCGGTGTGACATTTGTCGACATGGATGAAGACGTGTGTCTTGTTTTATTGTCTTGTGTTGTCCGGGAATATGATACATTGGCACGGAACAGGGAACGCTGGATATTATCGTACAGAGAACGGGAGCGGAGGGCCATGGCACGGTGACGTTCATTCAGAACAATTTCTACTATGATGCGTTCTTCCTCAAGGCGATCGGTGAGTGCAACTTGTTTTTGTGTTACGCGGCACCTGACGGACGACAAAAAGTGCTGAATGGTGCATGTAGCAACGGATGGTGTACGTCGTCGAACGGTTCGAGTTATCTCGTGAGTGTCGTGGACTCGCGGTGTTGCGTGTCTCAACGTCCGACAGCCATTCGGCGTGAGTTATTCCGGAGCGTCGTACAAGTACACTGTTCTGGATACGTCTGGTCAACGATCGGCTGCGCAAGGTAAGCAGGTCAAGCTGAGCTTTTCATACGGATTGACATTCATTGCTGTCAAATAGTGGGCCAACTTCCTCAGACGTCTTATCACTCTCTGCTCGCACCGTATTCGTTCTTTGGCCTTGGGCGGACGAACAACTACATCGAGAACCTGTTCGTGGGATCGACGAAGCATACCGAGGACCACTTTATCAACATGGAGGGGGTCATACCGAATTCGCGTGTCGTGATTCATCCGCCGCCGGGATTGAGCGAGGGATCGTGGAAGCGCGAGTTGTTTTTGCGACCTGGGCAGTGGATACCATGGGTGACGGTGACGGTCGTCGTGGCCACGGCGATATTGGCCGTCATCGTGTTCGTCCTGCGTCTCAATGAAAAGGTGAGTTCCAGCCTCGATTAGTGTGTCATGTCACTTGATGATGATGGACTTTTAGCGAGAGGACGAGTTGGAGAGAAGAAGAGCGTCACACCACATCAACTTTGATGCGCTATAAGATGATACAGAAGTACTACACATGGCTATATATATATATATATAATGATACAATGTCTGTTACCGAGTACGATGCAAATCAGGTCCTGGCTGGTTGTACAAGCTTGACTAGAGTTTGGAGTGGAGTTTCCATTTGGTGTCTTTACCCTCGCCGCCAAGCCTCTCGACCTTGCCTTCGGCCACGAGCTTCCGGAGGTGGTGATTGACGGTCCCAGCAGCAGGTTCCCAGAGATCACGGGGATACGCTGCGTATATCCTGGAGACGATTTGCCAAGTAGACCAGGAGCCTCGGATAGGATCAGGGGAGGCCTGTTGGAGAACGTGTACGATCTGAGCTTCCCTCTCCATGCGATGCTCAATGTACGACTCTATGAGCTGTTGACCGTTGTGAACGACGGGACCGTGCGCGGGATAGATGGCGGTGTCCTCGTCGATGTAGGACAAGAGCGCGCGCAACGTGGCCAGGTAGGTCCCAAGGTCTTCAAACACGGCGGTGCCGTGGCCGAGGACCGAGTCTGCCGTGTAAAGCACGTGCTCGGAGGGAAAGAAGAGCGCGATGGAGTCTTCTGTATGTCCCGGTGTGTGAATGACGTTGAACCGGGCCTCTTGTCCGGAGGCAGCGTCCGAGATGGGGAACGCCTGACCGTCGTGGAGGTCGTGGAAGAGGGACCCGGTGGGGCTGGGCGCGTACATGCCGGGCTCGATGGACTGGATGGCGCGCTGGAGACGGTCGTCCGGGAGGGACGTGTGGGGGAACTTGTGCACGCGGGGTGGCTGGAATGGGAGGGGTGCGTTGTATGCGTCCCAGAGGTTCTTTAGGAGGTTGAGGACGGGGTAGAGCCCGCCGACGTGGTCTGGATGCCAGTGGGAGAGGATGATGTCCGAGACGTGCTGTCTTGGGGCGGTTTTGCTTGGATGGCCGACGCCATGTTGGAGGGCGGACTCGAGGAGGGGGATGTAGGCTGGGCGGCCGTCTCCGGTGTCGATGAGTGTATAAGGGGGGTGCGCGCCGACGAGATAGGTGTTTGTACCTGGGTGCAAGACTCGGAAGGAGCGAGAGAAGGAGCGAGAGACGAACGTTACCTTGGAGGGTGAACTTGCCTGGGTTCTGTCAGAGGGGTCAGTGACGAGGAGCACAAGCGGGTCATTCACGTACTTGGCCGAGAATGCGCACGACACGATCATTGAGCTGATTTTATAGCAGTGTCATGTTATTTACATTCAAGAAAGACTCACCCTGAGGACGGAAGCGAGTGCGTCGAGTGTCTCCATGATCGCAGTGGACTCCTGTCGAGATTTGTTTTTTCCCACGACTGACCAACTCCCTTCTCTTCTCTTGGTCAGCGTCGATGGCAACATCAACTAGAAAAAGGTTCGTTTGGCGTCGTTCAAAAAAAAAGAAAAGAAAAGAAATCTTGACGAGTTCATTGCTAGGTCTCGTTCACTCTCTCCAGACCATGAGGACGGTCCACCACCCCAAACACGCAGAAGGTCACGTTCACCTAGACCCCGCTTGGACCTCCCAAAGGTGAACGATGTCGACCCCGTCCGACGCGCGTTGCGTGAAAAAGAACTCGCAGCACGCATGGCCGCCGTCGAGCTTGAAAAAGCTGCAAAACCAAAGGAACAAGAACCCACACAGGATCAGGCAGAGAAACAAGCCGAGTTTGCCAAACTCATTGGCTCGCGCTCCGGTGGTGTCTACGTCCCCCCAGCACGTCTCCGTGCCCTCCAGGTCGCCGCCGCATCGGACAAGTCCAGTCCCGACTACCAGCGCCTTTCTTGGGACGCACTCCGCAAGTCCATCACCGGTATCGTCAACCGCGTCAATATCGCCAACATAAAACAGGTCGTGCCAGAGTTGTTTGCCGAGAACCTCATCCGCGGACGGGGTCTGTTTGCCCGCAGCATCATGAAGGCTCAGGCCTCCAGTTTACCCTTCACACCCGTCTTTGCTGCCCTCGTCACCATCATCAACACAAAACTCCCCCAGGTCGGCGAACTCGTCCTCACTCGCCTCATAAGTCAGTTCAGGAGGGCGTTCAAACGAAATGATAAAGTAATCCGTCTCTTTCGTCCCTTGCGTGCAAGTGCTCACCATTCGATAAGGTCGTCTGTAATTCATCTACCACGTTCATTGCACACCTCGTCAACCAAGCCGTCGCACACGAGATCACTGCACTCCAGATTCTCGTCTTGCTCCTCGAACGCCCAACCGACGACTCCATCGAAATTGCCGTTGGCTTCACCCGTGAGGTCGGCGCATTCCTGGCAGAAAACTCCCCCAAAGCAAACGCGACCGTCTTTGAACGCTTCCGTGCCGTTCTCAACGAGGGTTCAATCAGTCATCGTGTACAATACATGATCGAAGTCCTGATGCAAGTCCGCAAAGACAAGTACAAGGACAATCCCATCTTGCCAGAGGGCTTGGACCTCGTCGAAGAAGACGAGCAGATCACTCACCAGATTCAATTAGAGGATGATCTACAGGTCCAAGAGGGACTCAGTACGTCCCTCGTTTCGTCCATCCCATTTCACTGCTCACTTCTTGGTGCAGACGTTTTCAAGTTGGATCCAAAGTATTTGGAGAACGAGGAAAAGTACAGTGCAGTCAAATCCGAGATCCTTGGAGAAAATTCAGACGACGAGTCGGGTTCGACTGAATCGAGCGAGGAAGAGGAGGACCCCGACGAACAAGGTCATTTTCTTGCACCCCCTTATCGCGTCATACTCACGAACCATATAACAGTCGAAGAAAAAGAGGGTATCGAGGATCAGACCGGGACCAACCTGGCCAATCTCCGCCGAATAATATACCTCACCATCATGAATGCCCTCAACCACGAAGAAGCTGTGCACAAGCTGCTCAAAGTACAGATCAAGGAAGGCGAAGAGGTACCTCGAAGGCTTCCCAACTCAAACGCAGCATTGTTAACCATCCGTTCATTCTCTAGGTCGAACTCATCAACATGATTATAGAGTGTTGCTCTCAGGAACGGTCTTACTCTACCTTTTACGGGCTCGTTGGCGAACGTTTCTGTAAACTCAACCGGACCTGGATGGAATGCATCGAACAAGCGTTTGGTGACTACTACCACACAATCCACAGATACGAGACGAACCGCCTGCGAAATATCTCTCGTTTCTTCGGTCATATGCTTGCCACCGACGCCATCTCTTGGGTCGTTCTTAGTAATGTCAGGATGAACGAGGACGAGACGACCTCCAGTTCACGTATCTTTGTCAAGATCATGATGCAGGAGATGATGGAGAGCATGGGTCTGAAAACCCTCGCAGAGCGTTTCAAAGATGCGGAAATAAAAGCTGCGAGCAGGGATATGTTCCCCATGGATAATCCGAAGAACACACGGTTCTCGATCAACTATTTCACAAGTATCGGTCTGGGCGTGTTAACAGAGGATATGAGAGAGTATCTCAAGGTAGGACCTCCTGCTGCTGGCCACGAGCGCATTCGCTGACGGTTATATTCAGAACGCGCCACGTCTAATTATGGAGCAACGTCGTGCAATGCTCGAACAAGAGTCATCATCGTCCGATTCCGATTCCGATAGCGATTCGGACTCGGGCATGGACTCCGGGTCAGAATCTGATTCAGACTCGGATCCATCTGACGACGCGTCCTCTGTCGACGCTCGGCGCCGCAGCCGCCGGACACCCACACCGCCACGTCGTGACAGGGACCGAAGCCCGGATTATGTCCGCGACCGTCGCAGAGACACTCGACGCAATGGGGACGACAGCCGTGACAGAGATGATTCCCGGACGCCACCTTCACCATCACGGCGTTCTCCCTCGCCACCTCCTCGGTACCGTGACGACCGCGCGTCACGTCGCCACGACTCGCCGCCTCCCCGTCGTCGTGGGTCACCCTCACCCCGACCCAGGGATGACGGCAGACGCGACCGAGATCGAGACATGGATCGGCGCCGGAGGGATGATTCGCGTGATCGTGACAGAGGGTACCCGAGGAGAGACGATAGGTATGACAGCGACAGTCGGCGGAGGGATAATTATAGGAATCGGTCCATGACGCCTGAGAGAAGACGCATGGACTCGGAGGAGAGGGATCATGGTCGGAGGAGGTAAAGGTATGGGGCTTCTGACTTGTGGAGTGCTTTGTTTTACTTGTAATTGAGCATCGTGTTCAACCCAGTCCTAGTCACGTGTGTGATACTACAGTAAATCGGCCTTGCGCAAGGCGAGTCTTCTCGGAACTCATACATTCGATTCAGTCGGTCGTATACCATGGGATTTCGACTTCCAGATGAGTTGACAGTGCTGATTTTCAACCACCTCGATGTGCCATCTCTCCTGGGATGTGTGCAAGTGAGTGCGACCTACAGAACCATGCTGCGCGCTGACGCCGAGATTGGTTACCCGCTCATGCAACAAGGTGTGCAGGTTGTTCCATTCCATCATATCAGAAAGCACCCACTTGGTCTACAAGATTGAGTTGTTCGAGTCATGCTTGGAAGATAACGAGCATTCCCCCATGGCTATCATCAGCCGATTGAAACTCCTGCGAGAGTATAATCGGGTGTGGAACAACATGGAATGGTCGCCCTCCGGGTCAATCTTCATGACCGATGGTTGCTGGGAGTTTCTAGGTGGCGTACTGGCACAAGTCACCGATAGCGACGCGCTCTCTCTCGTTCAACTACCGTGCAAACTCAAGGGCATCCCTGAAAGGAGCTGGGCTGTCTCGTTCGATTTCATAATTAGAGACTTCACGGTAGACAACTCACAAGATCTCATCGTCTTGCTTGAATTGGTTGGCATCTTGTGAGTGTGTAGAAGCGCGATATTTGCATGGTCTCACGATAGCTTCTGTGGCTAGTTCAGACATGTCGTGCAACGTTCATCTACGCACGCTCGCTGGGGAACCACATCCTCACGCCGCGGTGACACATATAACATATCCATGTGCGACTCTGCGCGCCTCGTTCTCATTTCCGATGCAAATTTGTGGAGATCGCTTCGCTGTCCTCTTTTATGATCGACTCAGTTCGTTGCGTAACAACTCTTTCCTCGTCTGGAATTGGCGAACGGGAAAGCTGGAAGTCGTCAGTAGCGTTGCCATGTTTTCTCACCTCCGTATTGATTCCTCCCATGACCAGTGCATTCAGGTGGCAGAATTCAATTCTTTTGCTTTCATGACAGAAGACCTGATTCTGGCAGCAATCTTCAATCCAGAGTCCGATTCCGGAGTGTTGGAGCCCGCTTTACAAGTGCTGAGGATAGCACCAGATGATCCGATCGATTCGTTGGAGGAAATTCCCTACATATGCGAACTGCAACTCCCCAAGATCCGAGGAAGAGTGGAACGCCTCTTGATTCGATCATTGCCGACGCCAACATGGAAACCACCCGCTGGGTCAGCCGTCCCCTTTTCTACTTGTCCAAAGGACGCCATAATTAGCGTTGCAATACGTGTCGTTAGGGGTGGGATGGAGGAGAACATGGTACTCTTTGTCCCTCTATCTAATCTGCTCCTGGAAGTGGAGCGTTCGCATGATGTACCACGTCGCAGCGTCCTATGGGATGCCTGGGGTCCAGACGGAACACGCATACTTCCCATACGGCCTTCACCGACTTGGATCTGCTACACCCACGGTACGAAACACATTCAAGCTGTGTCATGGCATGACGGACACAATGTAATGCAAGTGTACGACTTCAATCCCTATGCAGCGAAGAAGCACGTCCAGACGAGCGCTGATGCCTCTACGCCGTGGAAGCGCCTCGAGGAAGAGTCGACGTTCAGCCAAGTGTTCCATGGCTCGGAACACATCGTCACGAGGCTGCCTGGGCGTGTCGCCACGCTCACCGTCGAAGATGTAGACCACCGTTGGCATTCTGCCATGATCGGGGAAGATCACATTGTGATGGTTCAGGTAAGACATGTATGTTTTCTGTCCAGGCTTGTGACGGACGTTGTTTGTTGACTTTTTTTTTTTTTTTCTCGTGGGCAGAGCAGTTATAGTTACATGGCTATGTAAAATTCGACCTCATGAATATTATTTGTACATACTGTATTTCGTCCCCTGAAGCGATCATGTGAGAGTTGTTCACTGCCTGCTGGGCACTCGGCTGATGCTGAAGCACATCCTCACCTTGTCCGGCACCTGGTTACCTTGTTTACAAGGTCACTCCTCCCGGAATTACTGTAGTGGCTGTGACGTTTAATGCCAAAGTTGGATGACAACATTCCTATAGAATTCCAAAAAGTAAGTATGATACAACATCTGATGAGGAAGATGAGGTAGGAATTGCCTGTCCGCAACTATATGTACCGTTCATCTTGGACCACCATTCGTGGGTGTCCCATCTAATATGTTAATTATTTCGTCTTAGATGCTCGTTTGGATGGGTTGTAAACAGTTTCTGAACTGACAGAGTTGGTCTTCGTCCACCTTGATGTTCCATCTCTTCTGAGATGCATGCAAGTGAGTTTGCATTCCGAGTCCACGTTTGTTCTGCATTAACGAAATTGCTTGTCAACCTCTTTCGTTCATGGAACAAGGTCTGCAAGTTGTTCCATTCCGTTATTTCAGAAAGCATCCACTTGGTCTACAGGATCGAGTTGATCGAGTTTTGCATGGAAGATAACGACCATTCATTCATGGACATTGTCAGCCGATCGAATACCCTGCGAGAGTATAATCGGGTCTGGAACACCATGGAGTGGACATCGTCTGGGACCGTTTCAATCGCTGGCCCTCCGGCTGGTCGCTTGAAGTTTTTAGGTGGCATAATTGCGCAAGCCGGCGGCGGAAGCAGACTATCCCTCGTCCAGCTACCATGCAAGCTCAAGGGCATCCCTGCTGGAAGGAGTTGGACTCTCTCATTCGACTTCAGAATCGACGACTTTATGCTAGACAAATCGCAAGTCCTTCTCGTGTTGCTTGAAATTGGGTTGTGAGCGCCCAGTATTTTCATGGCCTTGCAATTTTTATTTCTATTCGCAACTAGTCCTTTCGTGGGCGTTTTGTGCAACATTCATCTGCGCACTCTTTCCGGGGATCCGCACCCTTGCACTACCGCCGCACACATCACACACTCTTCGACCGCTTTGCGCGCCTTGTCCTTGTCTCATATGCACATTTGTGGAGATCGCGTCGCTATCCTCTTTAGTGACCCAATCGGTGCTTCCTCAACTTCTTTCCTCGTATGGAACTGGCGAACTGGCAAACGAGAGGTTGTCAGTAAATTTCCCTTGTATTGCTTTCCTCTTTGTTGACTCCTTCCGTCCCTAGTATATCCCCACAGCTGAACTTGAATCCTACGCTTTCATGACGGAGGACCTGATTCTGGCTGCACCCACCGGATCGGACACCGAGCCTACCTTGCAATTGATCGGAATAACGCCATCTGATGGCCCAATCCATTCACTGGAAGAGATTCCTTATATATGCAAACTGAAGTTCCCAACATTTCAAGGCCGTTTCGAAGGTCTCTTGATTCGATCTTTTCTTCCACCAACTCGAGGAACACCCGCCGGTTCCGCTCCATTTCACGTTTCTCGAAAAGACTCCATGTTTAGCATTTTCATCTACATGCGCGTGGATGGGACCCGGGAGGCCAGGGTCTTATTCGTCCCTCTATCCACTATGCTCCTGCAAGTCGAACGTTCGCATGGGATACCACGTTGCAGTGTCTCCTGGGATAACTGGGGTCCAGATGGAACACGCATGGTTACCATGAGACCATTGGAGGGTTCGGCATGCCGCGGCTACGGTACGAAATTCATTCACGCCTTGCCACCGACCGTCGGACACAGTATGGTGCATTTGTACGAGTTCGGTACGCGTGCGGCGAACAAGGATGTTCAACCGAGTGCCAGTGCCTCACTGTGGAAGCGCTTGGAGGAGTCGGAACTCGGTGATGAGTGTCAAGATGTCCCTGACTCGGAACAGATCATCACGAGGCTCTCTGGGCGCATCGCTACTGTCACGCTTGGAGATTTTGGCGGTCATTGGTATACTGCCATGATCGGGGAAGATCACATTGTGATGATGCAGGTAAGACACCGTAACTTTTGTTGGTCGACTTGTGGTTGACTTTGCTCCCTCACTTTTGTCCTGGGCAGTCTAGGTCCAATGTCGTTACATGGCCATGTAATTACGTGGTTTACAAGGTCACTGGGGGGTTCAAAATCCAGCAACTTCAAATTCTCATCGAAGCAACACCCTGTTAGTTACAATCATGGCAGGGTGTAGTCTTATCTCCGTCATGATCTCCACGAATTTCAACCTTGATACCAACACCTGCTGGAACACATCCTTCTCCAAATGCATGTTCCAAAGCAATCTTGGATTGAAATCCAGAGCAGTGCATTGGTAGTATATAGGTCGGTGCCGGCTGCAGTTCAGTTGCCAAAAATTTGACTGTAGGAGAAATACGCGGGACAAGTTCAGGACCTGCAAGATGGAGTCCACCAATCACCTGGATGGTTACCTGAGCAAAAAAAGGATGCAGTTGACTTGGACATGGTTTACCATGTAGACAGGCCTGACGAGCTTTTGCACAGCATCCTTGACTACATTCACAATGCCCGCGTGTGAACACCTAGATTGCCAAACTGCTGAGAGTCTACCCACTTGTGATTGCTCGCAGTGAATGTACGTACGCGCTGAATATCACTAAACCCTTTCCGGCGATGTCGATGGCAGCGTAACGTTCATCCATGAGATGCTATGATCAATAAATGTCTACACACACCCCACAAACAGACGAAGACCTACGGGTTCAGACGTCCATCCGCTCTCTTCCCGGAACCGCATACCACCGAGCAGCCCGCGCTCGAATGACGTCACTCTTGGGATCTCGCCACTGATATAGACCGTCCCTCCTGCGACCGTATGTCCATCCCTAGACATCTTCACCTTCCCCCCCGCATTCGCGATCTGCCCGAATGTGGGGTCGTCTGGCAAACGACAGAGGACAGTCTCGAACGTGGGCGGCACCGCGATCCCACGTGCTTCGGGACGATCCGGATGCAAGTCGACGGTACAGTCGCGCGCGTGGGGGCTGCGCATGCCGAGGAAGGCGAGCATTCCACCCGAGTGATCGCTATGCCAGTGCGAGAGGATGACGGTCTCGACGTGATCTACCGGCGCTTGCATCGCCGTGGCGTTGCGGACGATGGATTTGGCGTCCGGTCCTGTATCGAAGAGGACGAGATGGTTGTTCCCGTCGTCGCCGACGTGTGTCTCCTGTCCGACAGGTTACCCCGGGTTGAAGAATGCGTGCGTGCGTAGGGGAATGCGACGTTACGATCAAAGCGGAGAATCCGTGCGCCCCTGGAAAAGAACATCGTCGCGTCATGCTCGGTTCATCTGTCGCACGTAGATTGCGAGATTGTGTACCACAACAAAAGTTCTCAAAATCGAGCATGGGAACGCCCGTTCGAGGGTCCTTGGTAGGCTTTTGGTTGAAGAGATGTTGGGGCATCTCATGGGAGAAGCCCGGAGGGAGTTTGGTCATCCTACACAACATAAGTGATCGATCGTGATCGGCGTTCACTGAGATATTCCCTCACCATTCAATGCAGTTGTCCACAAGGAATGTAACGACGAATTTGTCAACGACGACCAGGCCTGCACGAGAGTCGGTGCTTGCGTCTGACATAGCGGAGGAGGACATGAATTCAGTCTCAGAATGTGGAATCACTGCACGGCAAGTTTTGCACACGTTCCAGCGTGTTAACGACTACAAAATACAACAACATCTCTCGCAAGGACAAGCAACAGACTGTGCCGATCAATAACTACTTGAGATTCTTAAACGATCACGGCCGTCTGAATCCCATGGACCGAATTGAGCAGAGGAGACGAACGACTTACACATTGGTCATCCCGGGTCCTCCATACATGATCCAGCTATTCTCAGCTATTCTTTGTCGACGAAAGGTCTGTATGATGGAATGAGTATGTACAAGAACAGGTCGTTTGAATGACAGACCTTGCGATACCGGACGCGCTCCAAAGTTACAATGATGACCGCCACGACAGCGATGGCGGTGATCCCTCCATAGACAACAAGACCGATAGGGAGTACTTGGAGGGTTGTTCCTGGCATGACAAAGGCCGCAGCAGCAGTCGGTGAAGCTGTGGACGAGGATTGGGTGGTGTTTGAGGTGGGGAAAGCAGAGACGAGACCCCAGAGCCAGAGAAAGACGACAGAGCGATGGAACATTGCGATGCTGAGAGCCAGCTCAACAGAGAAAAAGACAGGGTGAGAAGGTGCGGTTGAGCATGTCTGAGACAACCAGAAGACTCAAGAAATGTGAACACATTCACGTGGTTGTACAACAAACACAATAACTACCGATCGTGGGAACGGGCCGATCACGTGTGTCACGTCCAGGCGGGAAACACCATACCGTGTTTCAGGCCACTACCATAGGACTTGAGGAATAATACATCGTACGCAGTACACAAAAGTCCACGATACGTGATGGCATCGACAATGTATTCCACCCCACATTTTCATGCAAGAAGTTTCCAGAGGAGGCTCGTGACGACGACGACAAGCAAGGTCGGTACTGGTGTTCCTGATATCGCTCCGCTGGATCCTGGGACAGGAAGGAAATGCGATGCTTGCTCCTTTTGCAAGGCAGCGGATTCCTGTCCAGTCGATGAGTACCGTCACCGTGAGAATGCAAAGTCAATTCAAATACCTTGAAAGCGGCGATCCCAACGAGGATCCCAGCTGCGAAGAACACGAATGCTATCAAAAGCCAGATGACACCCCAAACTACGAATCACGATCAACCGTAGCCCATCGAGATTTTGGGCATAGAGACGGACCTTGTGATGGGAAGCATCCGCAAATTCGAGCGAATGCAGAGGCATCCGAATTGTTCACTTTGCGTGCAATGGTGTCATCTGTTGGCTGTCAACGCCTGCTATAGTGGAAAAACCAAGTTGCACTCACCAATCACATCCCAAAGAACATACAGATCTGACATGACACCTATGAAAAGAACCTATAGAGTACGATAAGTGGTTTGGCGCGGACCAGTCCGAGACACTTGCAAGATATCGAAGAGCCACACCGCCTTCGACAAACCAGAATAGGACAATCAGACCAGTCATTCCGAGAATGAGAACCCATGTCCTATAACACCAATGAGCTAGATGCAGAGGTGCACGACACGAATTGACGGAGACCTACAGCCAGTTCCTCCGTGCCCACCACAACGTGAACAGAAAAAAGGCCGCAAGCACGAGACACGCGATCTTGCTTGCGTTGGTATCAAATCCACATGCAATCAAACAGGCTCCAATAAATGAAGAGCCGAGATATCCCGCAGGTAGGGTAATCCAAGGTATACCACCAGACATTCGAGTCTCACCACCTTCGTCGGCTGTTTATCAGGTGAGCACTCATCAGTCAGCTCGTATAAATGCCGCGTCACTGACGGTCTAGTTCCACCGAGTGAATGGTCGCGCAGGTCAACACGCCAGTAATCGCATGACTCATCTATGAAAAACGCGTTGAATGCGTTCCCGGGCAGCATTGCGGTGGTGATGGGTACATACCTCGTGGAAGCCCACCGTGAGCAATCTTTGAAACAGGTCAGTCTGCTGAACGTTTCATAGTGCTCATTCGACGTACTTGAAGGGATAAACTTGAGGGGTACATCAGCTGTGACTGGCTTAGAGAACGGGAAGACTTACTTATCCAACTCAGTAGGGGTACATGCCTCAAATACGATGGTCAGGTGTCCTGGACCGCAGAGTCAGAGCCAGCTGAACACTCACCACAGGATAGCTATTACGATGATGTAACAGCCAGCAACAATGAGAGTTGTTCTCTGCGTAGGATTGGGTGTAAGCTGCGTGCGCACGTCTCTAGGATACAG
This sequence comes from Boletus semigastroideus, assembly GCA_038090295.1. Classification (NCBI taxonomy): domain Eukaryota; kingdom Fungi; phylum Basidiomycota; class Agaricomycetes; order Boletales; family Boletaceae; genus Boletus; species Boletus semigastroideus. The sequence continues at coordinate 68,379 of JBBPMK010000007.1, read as the reverse complement.
ATAGGCATGGTCATCGAGGGTAGGCATGTTGTGGTCGTGAAGAAAGATATGGTTCCTGTGCACGCACTGCGCGCTCAGCCAGTCTATCTGAAACACAACTTTGTTACTTAAAATGGTACACTTAGATCATCGGATCTAATTGGGTCATAAAATTCGCGAGGTATAAGAACAACAATACAAGTAAAGACGTTATGAATGTGAATCAAAGCTCGTCGTCGTCGACGTCCTCGCCTCTCTTTTTGCGTGCCATGCGATCTTTCTTTGCCTGCAAGGCGAATTCCCAGTCAGTAAACATGAACTCTTCAGAAAATTTAGATCAAATTCTGACCTTGCGTTGCTCAGAAGAAGTAACTTTCTTCGCCTTCTTGGTGTCGATCTTGTTTCCCATGGCGTCGTACTGATCATCCTCTTCTCCTTCCTTCTTGTCAATTCGAGCACCGGATCCTTGGCCCTCGACCCAGTTGTGGCCAGATGCCTCAAGACGACCATCCCGCATGGCCCAAACCCTAGACAACGTAGGTTAGATAGTCTTACCCAGGGCAAAGCACTACTTACTCAGTGCAAAGGGATTCGGAGAAGTCTCTGTTGTGGGTGATAACGAGAACGCCGCCCTCGAACACTTTCAAGGCCGAGATCAGAGCAGCCAGTGACTCACGGTCAAGGTAGTCTGCACACCAGGTTAGACAGTCATACTTTTTCTCGAGAGCGATGAACATACTAGTAGGCTCATCCAAGCAGATGACGTGAGGACGACGCCAGGTCGCGGCACCAAGAACAATCTTGACCTTCTGTCCGCCAGAAAGGCCACGCATAGTGTTGTGGGTCACAAACTCAGACTCCAGACCAAAGTCAGCAAAGTGCTTCTCAATCTCACGACGAACAAGAGGACGAAGTAGACCGAGGCGTTGGGCTTCGCGTGTGTCGACTTCCAACACTTTCTGTAAAAGGAGACAGGGTCAGATAACAGCGGATGACAAACAAAATAAAACTAGCCTTCTCAAAGCCACGCTTAACAAGTTCGTCACGGGAGATCCATAGGTTCTCTGAAGAGCTGATATTCTTGAAAGAAACCTCGTACTCGTACGACTGCTTCAATTTCTTCCGGGAAATAATTTCCTCAATCTGTCTCTTCTGTCCTTCGTGAATGTAGAGCGCACCATCCTTCATTTTCTGAGCTTCAGCTTCGGTGATCATACGAGTGGCCTTGCCCATTTCTTCCAAGTCTTCACCAGTCTGATAACGCCAGAGCATATACTCGAGAGGAGTCTTGTCGAGATGGTGGTCGATGTGGTGGAAGGCGTGCTGAGCAACGTAACCGATCACCAAGTTAGGATGTTTCCAGATTTCACCACCCTTGTTAGGTTCCATCTCGCCAGTAAGAAGTTTGACCAAGGTAGACTTTCCAGAGCCGTTGGGGCCAAGAATAGCGACACGAGAAGAGAGCGAAATTTGGAGGGTGATGTTGTACAATTGTTGGACAGGTTGCGAAGGATACTGGAAGCCAACCTTGCGCATTTTCAATAAACTCTTCTCCTTGGTCTTGACGCCATCGAGGAGGGGAGGATCGGGAAGCTTGAACTTGTAGTCCTCAGCAGCCTCAAGAGTATAGTAGGACTTGGCTTCCGGTACTTGCTTCACAAAGGCCTCGAGATTCCCACGGTACTTGCGAATCTTGAAGCGGTTGAGGTGAAGAACGTCGGTGATGGTGTTGTTAAGGAATGCAGAGTCGTGAGACACGATGACTACGAACGGATTTAGTGAACATACAACATGATGTGGGGAGATACATACTCGATGTGCAGTGTTTCAATGAGATGAGGTAGCTCTCAAGCCATGCAACGTTCACCACATCCAAGTGGTTAGTGGGCTCGTCGAGAAGCAGAATGTCGGCCTTGAAAAGCATTGCTCTGGCTAGAGCGAGCTTCATTTTCCAGCCTCCGGACAAGCTACTGATGGCATGCTTCTGGCGCTCGTCGCTGAAACCGACAGAGGCGAGAGTTGTAATGATCTCTGCTTCAGTAGCAAGGACACGCTTGTCCGACAGGATGAATTGCAGGACAGATGTGTCCGCTTCGCTGCCATCGATATCGTGCTCGACGTAGAAGGTGCGGACTTGGTCGGGGGAAGGGAAGCCTTCTACTTGGCCGTTGGTGATGGCTCGCATGAGGGTGGACTTCCCAGTACCATTCTTTCCACAGAGACCGTAACGGTGGCCACGTTTAAGGCGGAGGGTAGCAGTGTTAAGAAGAATCTTGGCACCGTAAGCAAGGGAGAACTGGCAGTTGCACAAGTCTTCGCCTTCCTCATCTTCTTCGGCAATATCGTCATCGTCATCGCCCGAAGCAGCTGAACGAACGGCCCACTCCACAGATACAGACACAGGGTCAGGCAAGGGGGCAATGAAGGACAGATAGGGAGCAAGAGAACTCCAGTCCGCGGTATCAAAGTTCTTGGCATTCACCAAGTTTGCGGCAAGGCGAGATACATACACAGCGGTAGCACCCGTGAGTTCCGTAGCGCTGGCGCCGAGCTTCTTGTAAACGGAAGAGAGGGCCGAAGTCAGTTGAGATGGCTCGGCGACCCCCAAGGGAGGAAGATTGGTGCCATCACCCTCGGGAAGTTCACCGACTTGGCGAAGGGTGGCAATTGCCTTGCCAACGATACCACGTGCTTCAGGGTCAGCGATGGCGGTCTCGACCTTGATAAGACCAGGAAGAAGCTTCGGCAAGAAGGGGCGAACTGTGATTGGCGAGTCGACGAGTTTGGACATGTTGTCGACGATGCTAAACATGGTGTGAACAAGATTGATAAGATCACGGATGACATATGATTAACGTACACGGCGACTTTGCGTTTCGTGGCGGTGAGCTTCTCGTTGAGACCGCGGGATAACAGAGGAACCATAAGAGAAAGCGTGGGAGAGTCTACTTCAGAAACGAACGTAGTGGCCGAGAGGAGTTGGATGGTATTAGGGACCTCCTCGACCGGATTAATCAGGGCCTTAATGAGAGCCGGAATAAAGCGTTCAATGTCCTTGTTGGAAACCAAAGCACACGCCTTTTCAAGCGAATCACGAGCAGCCTTCTTCACGTCGGCCTTGGTATCCCAGATGGCCTCGGCAAGGACGGGAATAATATCAGGCATGAGGCGAGCGGTCTGAACAGGAGCACTGGCGACAAGTTGATTGAGGATGACCAAAGCACCGGTCTTGACCTGCCATTTTCCGGCGGTTTTGATTTGGTGAAGGAGAGTAGGAAGCAGTTGAGCAGTAGCCCAGGGGTTCATGGAAGCGACAAACTCCCTGACGGCTTCTACCGCGGCATTACGTGCGGCAGGCATTTTGTCGGCAAAGCCTTCGATGAGGGCAGCATAGAGGCCCGAGTCGATAAAGGTAGGCTCGAGAGCTTTTATTGCGCCAGCCCTAGCGAGCGCTACGATAGCATCGGCTGCACCCTCACGGGCGGCCGGAGATTTTTTGTCAGAGAGCGCCTTGAGAGCAGCCTCGGTGAAACCGACTTCGTTGATGGCAGAAGGTCCGTCATTTTGTACAGAAGAGGCGAGAAACTTGGCGGCGGCACCACGAGAGCCCTTGTCGGCAACGAAGAGCGCAGCAACATCGACTTGACCGTCGACGACGCCCTTGAGGGATGCAGGGGAGGGAACAGCAGGAGCGGTTGCAGTAATGGCGGGCATTTTATAAAAATCTGAAAGGTGTGAGAGGGGGAAAACGATGAAGTACACTGTGACGGACATACCTAGAGGTAAAATGTGGAAATTTCTTCTATGTTTGAACAAGGAACGCTCTATTACGCTCTATAGTCTATAATGCCTAGAAATTGGATCAGAAACGAACAGAAACAAGCAAAGGGCTGCCAGCGACGGACCTCTATAAGAGAAAACAAGAAGAAAATGAGTGGGGATGTAGAAACAAAACGGACGACTGGCTCGGTCAATAAATCGTATTCGGACTTTGAAAAAAAATTTGAAGATTGCCGGAATCCGGTGCATCGGAGCAGTGCAGAACAGCCCTGGCACTCGCGATAAGTACTGTATGAGCTAAAAACATGACATGAGGTCTATCTACTCCTTCTCGTCCAACTTGGCGAAGCTCAGCGGCGTGAAAGCCTGTTCGACGATACGTCAGCATGTGCGGTACACGTTGTCGATGACAACAATCAGGTGGAACATGACATACATATCCTCCACCTTCGAAATGCTTGCTGTTCGCTTCAACCCAGTGGAGCCGAAGAGCGTGCAAGAATGCCGAAAGACCCTAGATTAGGCGACACCGATCCGCGGTCAGATACTCGACGCACGTTCATCAAGAAAGGCACACACCTCCATGAGACACAAAATACCCACAGTAAGGTTGAACCAAAACACGACCGTAAACGCGATCACGATGAGGCCATAAATCCCCTCCATCCCCAAAACTTCCGCTAGTGTCATATCCCACAGTACTTCAGACAACTGGGCGTGAGCCAACGAGAGCGCCCACAACCGCAAGTATGAAGCTGTATGAGAGATACAACCAAGACAAAATTCAATTGTGTGGATGATCTGATGGATGACCACCTCGCTAAAGTCATGCTGTTCTCGATAAGATCAAGAGCACAATACCCACACAAGAATGAATCACTCACGTGTTCTTCCTCCGATTCTTCTTCGACGACCCGTCCATTACCTTCTTCCTCGATTTCAAGAACCTCGTCGGAGCTCTCGCGAGGACCGTCATGATGGCCAAGCCCCACATACCCTTGACCTTGAATGTTCTGCATCTCCTTCCAGAGGAAGTACGGTTTCATGCATAACATCCACGGAACACAAACGACGGCAAGCAGAAGCAAGACAACTTGTACAAATCCTTGGCCAGGATATAACTGACTTTTCGGATCGACCGATCCAGGGGATAAAAACATCGCAATCAGCATGTTCAGCAACGATGGTGGCTCAGTCGATGCCTTCGACCAATCGACCATCCACTTGTAAAGGATGCAAATGACGAGATATCCAAAAATCGATTGCAGGAAGATCATTTGAGGGATGAAATTGGCGTAAATATCCAGTGGCCGTTTGAATCTGATATGGTTGGGCAGTTGCAGGCACAACGCAAACGTCATCTAAATTTAGTGTCAGGTCGGCACCATAAAACCAGCAAGGAACATACATGAGCCACCCCAATGACAATGGCCATCTTCATCTTGTACGAGTTCGTAAACACCAGGCCATTGTCCGCATCATGCCAGGCTGGGTCCAGGCCAAAGGGATAAACATATCCGTTCGAGACACCATGGACAGTGCCATTGCCTTCGGGAAGGGACCATCCAGAGTGCCAAATGTGAAGGCTCTTGGAGAATATATCATTATACATAAGGCCGGTGTAGACGGAGAATAACCCCATCAAAAGAATGATGTATCGCCCGCTGTACGCATATTAGTACGCAACTCCACGACGCTCCATCGTAACTTACAAAAAGAATTGCCCTGTGATCTGAAGTAGGAAATGAGTCACCAAAGGACAATTTTCCAAAGCATGGTCCCTACCTCTCCAAGAGGCTCCTTTGCCCACCTCCTCTCATTCATGATCATGTAGAGCGCAGCGAAAAAGATAATCAGACCATGACCGATGTCGCCAAACATCACAGCGAACAGGAAGGGAAAGGTGATGATGGCAAACAAACCGGGGTTAACCTCCTGGTAGGTGGCGATTCCGTAACTGTCCATGATACTCTGGAACCCTTCCGTGAATTTATTTGTCCTGTTGAAAGTGGGCGGCTTCTTGTTGGTGTTGAGCTCGTGTAAGATGGGTACAACACCGGTCCCAGACTCCTCCTAGAAGGAACATTGATTAACCACCAGAAAATGACGCAAAATCAATATACCGTAGCATGTCCAAGGGCAATTTGTATCCGGGTAATGTCTCTTGTCGGACACCATCCTTCCGCTACCAATGTCTTTCTCCGTACGTCATAGTTGCAGAGGTTCATCGTCTCGTAGATCACCTTTTCCTTCCGGACGACATCTTGCCACCGCGCTAGACTCTGCCCAATCGTCAGAAGCTCGGTGCGTCTATTCGCCCCAGTATTGTAGAGGATAGTCTGAAGATCCTCTAGACGGGCAGTAACTTCACGAAGCGAGTCGGAGCGTTTATCGGCATTGGCATCAATGGGATACAAAGTTGCACCCATCGACTCGGCAACCTTGCGAATCTTTGCGAGTAACGCATCGCCGTGCGCAAAAATAATGAACACGTTCTTGCGGGTTTCAGAGCCGGTTACAGGATCAACAAAAGGTTCCACGATGTCTGTGTGATTCATATAAAGGTTGCCCCTCAACACACGCCAAAGAACGCGCTCGAATGTGGGGACACGGGCTCTGTCAATAGTTCCCGCGACAAACCTGGAATACGATTTTAGTGAAAAAGTAAATATGCAGAAAATGCACGTACTCCAAATCAAACTGGACCGCCGACGAATACTGGTTTTCGCGGTCATCGTGCTGAAGAAGAGGTGCTGAACTGTCATCAAAGGAAGTCCTGATGTCCGTCTGCTGCGTTTCGGCCTTGATGGCGAGTTAGCATAGCGCAGGGCCGCCATCTGACCGACATGCCTTTTCAAAGAAACCCGCTGTCTCTCTCAAAACATAACGCGCTTCAACGAGCTCTTTCGTGCGCTCGCTAAGTAGCTTGTAACTCTCGTTCATCTGCGAAAACCTAGTTTCGTGCTCCGCTAGCGCGACGTCGAGCTCGTCGATGTTATGTGCTGCACTCGGCCCCACAGTGACAAGGGGAGCGGAGTCGTAAAGAGGACGGATCGGTACCATATCCTTTTCTTTTTCAATCTGAGAAGTGAAAAACCGAACACGGCGAGCCATCTCCTCGAATCTCCTGATTTCGCCAACGAAAGAACGCTGGAAAGGATTGACGGTTGGGTTCAACTATCGAAAGTCCTACTGAGTGGGCAGACAAAAAGACATGATCATAACGAACATCTTTGAATTGAACGTTCCCAAGCTCCCCGAGCTCAGCAACTGTATCATGAGCTACTTCGGTTGGTATATAGAGCTGTACCAAGCTCATCTCTTCCGAGCCTTGATTGATTTGTTAGCATGAGAGTATACATTCGATAGCTCCAACATACGAAATAACGAGGGGTACTCGTTTCCCATGGTGGTGTATCACGTTAGGAATACGAACGAGAGTGTGCTACGGAACACCGCTGGCAACCGATGTGGTCAAGTTGTTTGACATTGTTTGGCAGTAGACTAATCGCTATTAAATTAGATCTAGGTATTGACATTGTAGATAAAGAGTGCAATGTGTTATGAGCGAGTAGCTCCTGTGGCATGTTATGTCTACACGGAAGAGATGGTCCTGAGTCCTGAGGCCTGAGGTCCACGCCGTAATAGCATGATGAGCATGCATGGAAAATGTTGCATTTAAAGAGTTGAGGGGGGGAGGAACGTGGAAACAACCGCTAACAACCATTCGCTGTGGAGCAAAGGATCGCCAGCAGTTCATCCCAAGAATCCTGGGTGGCCCACCTCCAACATAGATGGTCAAGTTCTGGTCAAAACGGTTCCGTCGCCGAGCTCGTCCTCCACTTCTTCTCCGACTTCGACGGGGGGGATGTAGTCTTCTTCTAGCTTTTGCTGTGCGATAGATGCGAAACCTTCTTCAGTCTCATCCGTGACCTTTTGGCTTGCCTGGCCACCAGGAGGTTCGGAGCATATGTCCATCCGCTCCCCAGCTGCCCTTCGACAATCACACAACCGGGCGAGGCTCATCTCGTGGTTTGGATCGCCCAGGATAGCGCGTGCCCGTTCAGCGACAAGACCTTTTGACAATGAAAGATTACTTGCTGTAATGGGACCCCCGACGACCTGCTCATGAACAATGACCGAAACACTGTCGTTTCGTCGAAGTTCCACATTGCTCTTACTTTTCCTATAATGCACGAAACACTGTCAGTCCTTATCACAGAATGACTATGGGATACTTGCTGAAACGTAATTCTCTTACAACCCTCCGCGGCAGCCCATACCATCAGTTCCGACACTGGATCCCTCGGAAGGGTGGTGGTCAGGACTGCCAACACATCACTCATCATCACTTCGACAACTGAAGCGGTCTTCTCGAAGTTGTACGCGCTGTCAACGAGGACCGCGCCAACGAGGCTCTCCAACACGTCACTCAGTGCCTTGGGAGGATCGTATTTCCATCCTTTAAGAATGGCATCTTCGGGAGAGAGGGTCTCCAGGAGCGGCACATGCCGGGTGATTGCAGTGCTAAGCTCGACGTTGTTTATGAGTAGATGTTTGTGTAGTCCAAGATGGTTGACAGCCACGGATGCCAGGGTTGGTCCACACACAGCGCGAGACCGAGCAGCAGAAAGTTGACCAGATGTGGCATCTGGAAACCTTTGGAAAAGATGGCGCATTACAACCAGGTCAATCACAGCTAAATTCATATGAACATTGAGAGGGGTTGTTCCGGCAAGGCCAACCTCACTTACCATCGCCAAGAAACTCCAGACGCTGATACGAAGATCCCGCGGACGTAGTGAACGATGGGTGTGTGATCGCCTCGACGAGTAGCTCGCCACGATGGAACTCATACCCGATCAAGGCTTGCAGGTCTGCGAACATCGGCGGTATGAAAGATGAGTCTGGTGGTCGAGAGTAGCGGAGTGACCATGGGAGAGGGCCACCCATCGATAACCCCAGCGCGTCACCAGTCCGTAACGCCATATCAATCCCCCCGGTCAGGAATGCAGCTCCAAGAGTCGCCTCCATACAATCCTGCAAGCTTCGGCGGGGATACTCTCTGCGTGCCGTGTGCTTTGCTTGCGATAGACAGTCTACCATGTCCGCATCCTGGGGTATTGTATATCTCCACACATGCAAGCTTTGAGTCTCGGATGAGAGAAACCGTTCGAGGCCAATTTCCTTGGCACGGGATAACAATGTGCGGTTCGATATACTACTCTGCCGAAGTTGAGAAAGCTGTCCTTCATGCCGATGGGGAAAATTGTTCATAATGTGGACCGTGCAGGTCAGCTTGAGTACGGAGTCTCCTAATGTCTCCAGACGTTGGTTGTTCCACGTCGCATTCGTCGTGGGGAGGGTAGATCCCTCGACAAGAAGATCGTCGGTGATCGGGGGTAATCCAAGCTGAAAGCGCTCCTCTCTCGCCCGATAAACATCCGTCGCACGCCGACAGATCCGGGGAAGGAATAGGAAAGAGCGGTAGACCCGTCGGGGAAAATGGACGACCCTACACGCACCCTGCGGGAAGATTGAGCCAACGGGTGCAGTATGACGTTTGTACTTGTCGATATCTTGATGTCGCGAGGCCGGACGATAAAGACCGGACGGAGCGCGAGGGAGACTATGGATCTCGATGAGAGGGCAATCGGTGGGAACGAACGCTTCACGACTTTTCCTCGTCCACTTTTGCACGAAATATTCTTGATAGGTTGCACACTGGGCTTCTCGCGAGCCCGGTGGTGGTACAGATAATGCGGTGAGATCGTATCTTATGTTGTGAAGAATCTGAGCACGGCCGTAGAGATTACAGTTCATCACCATTGTGACACCAAAGTCCTCTTCCGTGATTCCTTCCCAGTTATACGTGCCGTATGGCTCGTCAACGACGCGTCTCACTGCCTCGAAATCGATGCAATTGTGCTCCGTGAGGGGAACGAGGAAGCATGTCATGGGCAACGTGATTGGACGCCCAGAGATACAGAACCAGATGCCCATTTTGGTGTATTCCTCAAGCATCCGAAGGGTTTCCCACTCCTCTTCGTGTTGAAACATCAGTTCGTCCGTACAACGCACGTTTATAGCGTAACCCTCGCTGTAGAGTTCAAACGACGGTAACTCGGTGCCAGTAACAAGCCCGGCAGAGTCTTCTCCATCGATCGAGATGACATGCATTCTCAGCCTTGGACCCAGCGTCCAGGGATCTTGTACAATGACGTCCATAATGTCCGGAATTTCAGAAACATCAGAAAGCCTGCGACCATCGGCATCATGATCACTCTTTCCCTTGGAACCGGTCGAAGGAAGGAGGTAATCATCGAAGACACCAAGTTTGTGGAGAGCTTTAACTGCCATGAATGCAACTGCCCGTTTTGCTTCGCGTTTCGAGTTGCGGGTAGGTCCCCGATATATGACGTGATCGACAGGGAGAGGAAGGCTTGAGGGGAGTTCCAATGTAGCGGCATAGTCACCATTATACTTTGGTACCGCGGGAGGAGTATATGCATCATGGGGAATTAGGGAACACAGATAGTTGATTAGTCCGATGGCAGAGCTGTAAGTGAGGACCGCCCCGGTGGATGGAACGAGATACCGTTCACGCGCCGCAAGATCTTCTGGGTCGTCTTCTTCTAGTTCACCCTCTTCAGAGTCTGACGAGGATTCAGGCGTAGGAGGACGGGTGGGATTTTCTCGACTTTGGTAGACTTTCTTAAGTTCAGGTTCGATTTCTTGGAAAATCTTGTAACGGTCGAGATGAGATGCATGGCCAACTTGCGCCATAATCACGAAGGTAGAGGTTTTAGTTCGGGCTCTTCCTCTGGACTGGACATATCCAACCATATGATGTAGTGGATCAAAGCGTATAACGAGGTCACAGGCCTACCAAATCTGACGTTGGCTTTTCACCTCAGGGCAGAAAGTGTAGATGGGCATACCGGAAAATCTAAACCTTCTTCGGCGACGGAAGTGGCAACCACTGATCAGAGAAAATCAGTGCCGGGACGTGTGCACAAGCACAGAGAAGAAACGCACGCAAGTTTAAACCGCCTTCTTCGAATGGCCTGCGGAAAAGCCTCACCGCGTCCTGCTGCCTTGCTAACCCCATTCCCTTTACATTAACTGCCGATGCTACGCTCCCACTGGAGCCTCCCTTACTCCGTGTTCCGTGTCCACCGCCATGCCCGACAAGCTCTGCGCAGCGAATGCGACCCCTCAGTTCGGGGATCTTGGAGAGGACTTTGGCTAGGCAAGAAGCAACTTGACGCTGTTCTACAAAGACAATTCCGTGGAATGTCGGGGTATGGTACGCCAGAAGTATCTCAGTCAGAGCCTTTACCTTTGGGGTACACCAAGCGAGCGGAACTGGTATTGGCACAGAAGGTGGGGAAGTGGAAGGATCTTCAAAAAACGGCTTGAAATCAGAAAGAATGGAATCAACCTGATCGAGGGCAACAGGAACCGACGGTGTGTTTCGATATGTGGGAGGACCATCGATGTCCATAGCATCTCCTTGAGGGTCGAAAGGATTGACAATGTGATCATGGGGAGTATTGAATTCTAGGAGAAGTTGATTGACCCGTGTACGAACTTCGTGATATATAAAGAGGTCTGCGGAGTAGGGACCGAGGCTGTTCCGTGCGACATGGTACTTCATATGTAACTTGTCCCACGATATGTCAATATCGTCGGACTGGAAAAGTAGCAGAGTATCCCAAAGACTTGGGTTCAGGTAGAGGTAGTTATCGGGTGGAGGGAAATATTCCTTAATAATCTGATGTGGGGTGAATAAGCTTCCATTCGGACCACGGCGGAAAATATAAAATACGCACTTCTACAGGCCGGGGCGAGTTTTCGAGGAGTTCTGACACGTGTTCACGCACGGCGATGACAGTGGCATCCAAGTTTTTCTCCAGGGTCAACAAAGACCCTTCCGCGTCTTTGGGATTCCAGATGGGCGACGCCGTCATGCCGAATACCTTTGGGCGCTCGCTGGGATGAACTTGAAAGTATTCGCGCATTATGCCATTGTAGGCATGATTCTTGCGTGTGTGGTGACATTCATCAAAGATGATCAACGAGACCTGCGCGACCGGGATAGACGACTGAGCAAAAGGTCAACGGGAATTGAGACGGTGCCCTACTTTGTCGATGTTCCAATGAGAATGTGTGAGGATATTGAGAAATATCTGAGCTATAGGCATTGTTGAGAAACGACGTTGTTGGCTGATATGACCCCACCTGTCATTACGACGACGTCGGCTTTTTCAAACGAGCTCTTCCAGTTGGATCTATCTGAGAGCTCCAGATCGAGGCTTCCATGGAACTTGCGCACCCTCAAAGGTGTCTGAGAAGTGATGAATTCTGCCTGCTGTTCGACGAGGGCGACTTTTGGGACGAGAAATACGACGACTTTGCGAACAGCGCTGGGCTGTAAAACGATCCATTTGATGAGAAGAATGCTGATGAGGGTTTTTCCACTTCCGGTGTCGAGGGCAGCGATGATGTTGTGCTCCTGGGCGCGACGAAATATTTCCTCCTGGTACTTGCGAGGGAGAAGTGTCTCGTTGACGGAGACGGTGTGACCCTGGGTGGTGGTCGTGCGAGTCGCTCCGATATTCGTCACTGTCATCAAGTGGAGTGCCCTGCTAATTTGCGATCGTGGTACGCTGAATCAGTACATCTCTGAGATTGAGTCCGTCAAGGCTTCTCAATACAGCCTTCCTAATACAGCCACCCGGGATTCACTGTGGGCGCACGCACAACTCGGATGGCGGTTAACCCAAACGAAGACACGGAATTGTGAGCGACTACGCTAATCCTACACGTTCAATACAAACCCACAACACCCACAGCAACGACGCCTTGCGCAAGCATGGCATCCTTCCACCCCGCGAACCACCCCCACCGTCACCATCACCCCCTCCAATGCCACCGCTCCACGATGCCCTGGCGGAACTCACCTTGGACGAGCTACGTGAGCTAGGAGAAGAGGTCACGAACGAAGACCTCCAGCGAGCAGCAGACGCATTCCGCCGTCAGCGGCTCGCCGAAGAGCGGAGGGCAGTGAGGCGCGCCCGCTTCGGGAGGGTGTATCCGATCGGCAGAGACGATTACACCAGAGAGGTCACGGAGGCAAGCAAGACCAGCGAAGAGGAAGACCAAGACGAAAAGGGCACAGGGGTCATATGCTTCCTTTACAAGGACGGGTGAGCAATGCGTAGCATGCAACCGACCAAGCTCAATCATCGCGCAGTATTCCGCAAAGTGATCGTACATTCAGCCACGTCCGGGAGTTAGCTGCGCGGTATCCGCGAACCAAATTCGTGTCCATCATAGGCAACAAATGCATAGCAGATCTACCCGATGGTCGCATACCAATGCTCATCATGTATCGCAAAGGAGAAATCAGAAATCAGCTCGTAGCGTGGGGTGCCGACCGCGAGAGGCGTCTTGAAGGTGTGCTAGCTTTTGATTGCCTCTGTCGCCGTTGACTCATCCGACAAGAACTCGAGGCAATCCTAATGCTATGTGGCGTCATTGATCCCCCCGAACTTCCCATCCGAACTGAACAACAGGATCGAACGGATAGTTCCGACGAAGAAGAGGATGACGATCCGTCTTCTCGCATGCAATCTGCGGCGACAAGGACGAATGCACAAGCTCCAAAGAACATCCGCGGTCCGCCAAGAAGGGACGATTCAGATTCAGATTTCGAGTTTGATATGTAGCAGATATCTAATGAATTCGGATGTTGTACTTTGTGATCTCCCTCGAACTTCAAGACTGAAACCAGAGTTACAGACTACTCAGCATTGAAGGGAGGCAAAGTCTGTTGTCTTCCTTTGACTGGCCAGACTTCCGTCATAGTCTTGGCCTCCCATATCCTGCCACCCCGCACGACAAACCTGATCTCCTTGGTCAGATGAATGTCACCACCAACCAAATCAAAACCCGCAGGGAAAACAACGAGGTCGGCGAGTTTGCCCACAGACACTGTGCCGAGGGACTTGTCAAGACCAAAGGTTGTTGCTGCGTCAGAAGTTGCAGCACGGATGACCTAAATAACAATGAGCATTGGCAATGTGAAAAACGCGACGCTGACCTCGTAATTGCTCAATCCTCCAGCCTTGGCAAACGCCATCTCTTGATGGTACATCAGACCCAGCGGGGCCTCCCCGTGTGCACCAATGTGAGCAGACAGCCCGCGTTGGACCATCTTGGCGACGGACGTTGAAACGTTGAAAAGTGCCATTGCTACATTGTGTGAGCTATAGCTTCAACATAGGTTGGAAGATGACCAACAGTTAGCGGGTCGGCTCGTGGACTCGGACAAGCCTTCTAGAATGTCGTGCCTCGTAAAACGTCTGAGTCTGCGCGTCGCGTTGATTTCAGATATCGACATGTAACAAAGCTGCATTGTCACCTACTTTGGATCATTGGGGATATCTGTAGCTGCCCAAAGCAACTGTTCCCCCATCGGTCCTCCGTAATCAACGATGTGTGTCGGTGTCGACCCAGTTCCACTCAGAGAATAGAGAGTGAGAATGTCGTCATAGAGTACCGACACTGGAATGTTGTGCTCGACGGTCGTCATCCCTGGGGGGGTAGCACGTTAAATTTTACTCTGCAACTCAACATAGACGTACCATCTACAATATATGTCAAGTCCCAATCATAATTCATACCCTAACCATTTTGATACATTAGTCTCAGTGTCTGGGCCTATAAGAGAGCTCGCTTACACCCTCGGGTACGCAGGCCATGTTCATCTTCCTTGCCTGTAGCAACAAGCGCTGCCTGGATGCCCTCGCCGGTTGGTTGTAGTTCTTGTAAGACCAGCTGGCTGGTCCACCCTCGGCTTTGATACGAGTAAGAGCTTCTTTTGCTTCTCGAGTTGTTGCGATATCAAGATGGTAAGAGTAATCAGATGCACCATAGATAACTTGACCCGTGTGAAAGATCCTAGGACCGATCATGAGACCACTCTCGACGCGGGCTCGTTCGACGAAGCCAAGTGAGTTATGCAGACTTGGGCTAATAAAAGGTCTTAAAAGAGGTGCATTTTTCTCCAACAAACCACGTACTTGTGCATTGTAGTGACGCCGTACGCGAGGAAGGTTTCCATCTCCCAAGAGGTGGCGGGGTATTTAACGCCAGTCCCAGACCAATGGGCATGTGCGTCAATGAAACCCGGGACGATGTATCCTGACAAGCGCGTGAGATGTAAAAGCCATCGTCAACACATTGGCTACTCACCGCCGTCAGTCTGAATGGTCAAAGCTCCGGCTGGAACAGATACTTCACCATCTTGGCCTACCGCATGGATCAGACCTTCTCGGAGGATGACTGTTCCGCCTCTGATCACGTCGCGGTCAACGTCGCCGTGCTCCATTGTAAGGATGGTCGCATTCACGAATGCAACAGTACCCACGCCGGTAAACGCGCGAGCCTCACGGCGGAGTCTGGAAATCTCTGATTCATATCGCACGTCCACCTCGGTGACGTCCAACAAACGAGTCGCGCAGTCAACCCCAAACGTCTGGGTGTCCGCTTTGATCGCCTGCGAGCATTGTGAAAGTCGAGAAATGGGGAGTGTGTGCAGGAAAGGTCCTGGTCGCAATGAACTCGGTAAGGTCACAAAAGGTTCTGATGGAATGACAAGTCTTACCGAGGAACCATCCAATAACATTTCCATCACCACTCACGACTAGGTCATGTCCACCATCCAAGCTAACCCTTGCTAATCCCGCTGGCGCCTTGCCCGGCTTACTCCACAAGTCCGTTGACGGGGTCACTTCGGGAGCGTAATAAACTTGCTGGAAGTTCACGAACGCTGCACCACGAGTAGCGTTCGAAAACACCAACTCATCCGTCGAATGACCATTTGCGAGGGTCTCTTCCGAATAACGTCCCCATTCGTCAGCACCTTGAGAAAGGTCCACAACCAAAACGCGATCAGATTGGTGGACGAGAAGCTTGTCAGAAGAAATAAAATTGAGCTTCAATGCATCGTCAAAGAAATTGATGGTCGTGCGGATTCTCCGAACGTTTGTCACGGGTATCGAGTTGCAAGACGTAATTTCCGTGGGTAGTGTGAGCTCGCCAATCCACAGACCAGGTTGGGCTGTAGCAACGACATTACCAGTAAGCAAGTCACCGCTCGTCTTGACGAAAGCAATTGTGCGAGCTGGTTCCCCTCCGCTCGAAATTACGGGGCTGAAGTATCGTCCCATTGGAATACCGGTCAACTCGTAAGCATTGCCAGTGCAGAGATATGCGATCTCGAAGGACGAGAAATATGTGTCCGACCAGCGTCCATGAATGACCAGGTTGCTGTCCCCACCGACAAAAGACGGCGAGTAATAGGCCGCTCCTGCATGTGCAATAGGCACGCGTTGTGCGGCAGATGTCGATCCCAACACTTGAACATATGAGACCCCAGCAGCTTGGAAAGCCGCATGTGTCCCAGTCTCATCGAGGGAGAGCTGCGTGAACGCATGAAGGCGTTGGTCACCCTCTTCGAGTGCTCCGACGTCCGTAGTTGCCCTCACGGTCTCGGCAAGTTTGACCTCGATATGGGCACCAAAACCTACAGGTTGAGGTGTGCCACCCAGCACGCGTTCCCCATATGCGTTCAGTGCAAGTGGGATGTGGTAAATCTGACCCGCTGCCCAAACGAGGATAGCCTCATCGGTGGGATCAAATGCGAAGGTCGGATAGGTGCCCATTGGGGCATAAATAGTAGAAAGATCATATGTCAAGCCATGCCAAACATTGCGGAGTGTGCCCGTTTGTAAATCCCTGCAGAATGAATGAGGGAGCGTTTAGGGTTAACGCATTCATTGGACATACTTGAGGACAAGTGCTTCCTTGTCTCGCACGCGACGGACGAAAGCGAGGGTACGTCTATCGCGGGATAGCGTGGGTCTGCTAGCACCCCCCGGGAACGCATCGACAAGGACTTCCTCTTCCCCGGTCGTCAAGTTTCGCGCAAAGATTGAATAAATACCCTTATGAACATCTGCCATAGCGAAAGTTGAACAAAGAAGACAAAGAACGATAAGGGTGCATAATACCTTTGGAATACTCAAAGGAACCCTCGACATCCTGGACGTTCCCTGAATATACGAGCGAGTCGTTGGCTAACCAGGAAAACTGCTCATGACCGATTTGCTGTTCGATATAATCAGCCTTGGTCCATCCTAGCGGCAGCACTTTGGAAATAAGACGCCTGCCCGAGTTTATTTCTATTCGGTGCTGCTTGAAGTCATCAAGGGTTGGAATATCATATTCCCAACCTTCGCCCGCACCCAACGAGCGTGAGGAGAAATACCATTTCGTAGCAATCACTTTAGTTCCTGAAGGGTGCCAACGTGGGTCGGAGACCCAATTATAAGTTTCATTGGTGACGCGCACGGCTGCGAGTACGTGGTCAGATAAGCGATAACCATTCAGATATTCATCCAGGGACAAACCTGTCAATCTCCCTTCTTGCGAGAGTCGCCTCACCCTCCGATCTTCCATCTCTTTAACGCCTTGCGCAAGCAAGTTAGCATCATAGTCCCTTTGGGCGATCGCCTCCGTGGACATCACGGAAGATGACCGAAGGTCCATTTCGGAGCAACCACCAGCAGCCCATGGCATGACCCAAACATTGTCAACCCCGAGCCCTGCATCACTTCTAAAGGCCAAGCGATCGCCTTGAGGGGAAAAGCTGGGGTCAGCATCGTGCGGGACTCCTGTGAGCACGGGTACAGCCCTGGTTTTTATCCCACTCATCAAGTTTGCGTCGGAATAGGAATGCGCCGGAAGACAGTATATATCGCCGGCCATATCGAATACAATGTCACCAGAGAATGGGTGAACATCGAGACGAAGCCAGGTGCCTTCCTCTACGTCATATGCGAGGGTGCGCGGGTAAGGGAAGTCTGTGGAGATATCCCATGGGTCCTGTGGTCGCAGGGGGAAGGCGTCGTCCTTGAATTCGGAAGCGGGATCATCGTAATGTGCAGCAAAGGGTGAAGTCAACGGGGATGTCACATTTACACCCGGTGCACTTGGACCTAGGAACACGAGCCTGCGAGACAACCAGTATACTAGGTAGATGGTTGGGATGGCGTATTTTATTGCTGTGATTAAAGACGAGCCGATTCGACTGCGTGGAGCTGAGCCATGCGCCAGATGCTTGACATTCGGAGCTGCAGTCAAAGGTAGCTCTCCCTTCTGCAAGGGAGACAACTGTTTCATTTCAAGAGATGGTCTGCATAGGGAATTTAGTCATGCAGAATGACATGCATAAAGTGTTTCCTTACCACTCTTGGCTCTTTCACGACAGATTCAATCCCCAACCACGGCAGAAATTGAAGTAAGTTGCCAGCTGGCGTTTGTTCGCCTCCAAGTTCAGCTCGTCCTTAACGTAACTAAGTACTGGTACCCTGGTTAAATATAGAATGGGGGATCCAAGAATCTGACTACAGAGACACACATTGAGACCTCAACACTCGGCGCTCGACTTCGTGGTGAAATATTCCACTGAATACTGAGTTAGTATTCCCCCATTCAAGTTCATTGTGGCAAGGTCAGCAAAAGTTGACTCGGAACAACACGGAAAAAATCGGCTTGGACAAGACAATACATGAGAATGCTTATACAGACGCAAGAGAAAAAGATAGATCGACAATAAATATTCTCATTATTTATGAAGCGCTTTCTTCTGTGTGCTCTTCACCACCTGGCGGTTGATCCTCACTTTCTTTAGCCTCGCCGACTGGGGAAGACTCCCCCTGCTTGGATTCAATTGCTTCACCGGACGCCTCTTCGGCAGCGTGTTCTTCTCCTTCTTTTCCACCTTCATGTTCTTCTCCTTCCTTCACATCTTTGCTGCCAATAACAGTCGCATTGATCCTGTGCCAATTCGTTAATATCCGAACCACGTGGCTACGGTCTGAGTGACAAACGTACGTCAACGTGACATGAACCTTCTCCCCCTCTCCTTCTTCTGGTGCGGGCAGTTCCACCACCATGCGTTTGTGCCCTTTCCACCCAAAGCTTCCAGTGGCGAAGGTGCTCGGGGTGAGAGCCGTACTTGCCAAGAAACCAGGGTCTGCTGGAACAGCCTCCTGGCCCTCTAGTGGGACAGTCGTGGTGATATTTACATGTAGAGGCATGGCACGAGACCTGAACGTAGATTGGGCCATGGAAGTCTGTCCAACCGAACGGTAGTGAGCTATGGGGCAACTATGAGGGATACGATCGGACACGCCTTGAGACGCGCTGTGCCCTTGGCAGCCTTGGCAGCGGTTTTAGTGCCCTCTGTCTTGGCGGCCTTTGAGCTGCGTGTTTCGCGCTTCTCATGGCTTGTGTCTTCGGCTGCAGCTCGTTTTCTACCTGCAATCTCACCCGTGAGGGAAGATGGATAAATAGGGGTATGTGCACACACCAGCCATGTTGGACGAGACGTTGTATTGTGTTGCAGCGAACGCGCGGATTGGCGAGAATGGGCTAAGGTGCTCGCGGTGGATATGAGTTGATGTGGAGCGACAGCGCTCAAATACCCGGGTGTCTCAACCGTGTGGCCAATGCAACAATCAGACAGCGGGCGTGATGTCACGTACCTATGTAACGGGCCGCTTTGTCACCGCAGAGAAGAACAGACAACATGGATTGATCAAAATAACGCTATAAAACTACAAGATCTCAGACAGCGAATGCCATCTTCTATCCAGAGTAGTAACCTCTATCCATCTGAAATCTCCGTTCAGCAAACGTAACACGCCAACGGTCAAGGAACCCACCTTCAAATGATAATGGACGCACGTGGCCAGCATCGACGCCCAACCTTGTTTGGGCGCGGAACACACTCACATTCATCCACCGTAATCCTCGCGACTGATAGTTGCAATGAAAACTCTGTTTCCACACCCACACCATCCCCACCCCTCACCCCGCCGAGCGTACCCTTGGTCGACGGGGCTCCGAAGAGCCAACCAAAACGTCAGATGTCTTCGCTGTCGCTATAGAACTCGTCCTCGTCATCATCCACGCTCGTGAGGTTGGACATGTCGACTTTATATCTCAATAAGCCCCCAATACCTCCAAAGCCCTTGACGAACTGGGCGCCTTCTTGAGAACGGTTGGTCACGAACTCGAGGTTAGTGCCGAAATCCTTGTACTTCTCGGCGAACCATTCGAGCAGGGATTGAGGCTCAGCGGCTTGCTCCATCTCCAAACCGGTAGACTTGTCGATAAATTTCTCGCGATCCTTCTCTTGGCCCATGGCATGGACAATGGTTTCCTCTTAAGAAGAATGAGAGTTGAATATGGATAACCATGACCTGTCTTACCTCCGGCAGCATTTCTCAGAACATAGCGAGTGACATCAAGGTTCTCCCAGACGATGAGCGTTTCAACGGCACCGAGTTCAAGGGCACGGAGGGTATCGTCAATACCGAAGCAGTACTTGCTCGTATCCTGGCTGATTTCGTCAAAGTATTTCTGAATGAGTTTCTTCTCTTGCACAAACTTGACGTTTGAAAGCGACTCAGCGGCAAGCTCAATGGCCTTGAAAATGCGTCAGCGTTTCAAGCAAATAAGTCGGGTTTGAATTATCCACCTGGTTGAAACCATTCTCCCCGCCGTAGCTCACATCGACGACCTTGATGATCTTGGCTGCCAGTCGCTGGTCGAACATGTCGCTCTGGCTGAGCTCTGTCTTGAAGTCTGCACTACCAGCTAGCACGAGACCACTGACATTGACTTTGTCATTGGTGATGAAGTGCTGAACGGCAAGTTCGGCAACCTTGCGAACGTAGTTGTGCCGCTTCTCATCTCGAAGACGTGAGAAACGAAGGGCAGACTGGCCACCACGACCGTGCTTCTTGGGGAGATCGACGGTAAACTTGTGGATAACCTCGCGAGTGTTACCAGCCAGGGTGCCAAAAAGGGTCCCATTTCCATCCATCACAATGAATCCAAAACGGGAATCGGATTCAAGAAGTTCCGACAAAGCTTCAGTATGAAATTTATTATCGCAAAGATAGAGCGACCTGAATGGTTAAAAAACCGATGAGGACGCAGCGTGACGAGGTGGGACAGCAACAAAAAGAGACATACGTGTTGATTGGTTTATGGGGTTCGAAATCGAACGATACCTTCTTTTCCTTGCCCTCGTCGGTAAGGACTGTGCCCACAAAGAGAACTAGACCATTCGGAGGCACGCGGTTGTAAAGCTTCAGACGTTGCTGGGTACTGGTAATAGCAGCAAGTACGGAAAGCCTGTTCACGCGAGACTTTATGTTGGAAGCTGTACCAAACTCTTGTGTAAGCATAGCGGATGCACGGGATATCTGGTCCTGATTCATGACAACGGTGAGTTGATAAAGTGTGAAAAACGATTATAATGATCGAGGCACCTTAGGGGGGATGATCAAACTGATCATGGATGTCCCAGCCCTAAAGGAAGAGAATCAGCGATACGACGACAGAGGTAGCGTTCGGCAGCACATACCCTCTCGCCGAATCCAAGCTCTTGATAAGCTTCTTGACTTTCCACATCTGAATGTTCTGCTCTGCCATGTCTTGACTCATGATGACGGCGCGCTGCTCGGTTTGATAGCACTTTTTTTGCGATTTTTCTGTGTTTTCTCTAAACCCTAAGGCCGGAGAGAGTGGAGGCAAGAAAGAGAGGATTCAAGAAAAGGAAGCGCTTCGTATGCAAGTGACTTGGTGCTTCTGCCGCATCCGAATTCCGCCTCGCCCTGTTCCCACTTGAGGGTAGGCTTCTAAATTCACGTGACCTGATGAAACCATGATTTCCTCAAGGGGTCCTTTTCAATGGGCAACAAGCGGAAGAGTGGGACCGACGTTGGAGGGGATAGTCGCAATAAAAAGGCAAAGAGCAACACGGGTTTTGCAAGAAACCCGAACGAAACTGGCGCCACACCAGCAGTGTCATGTGCGCCCGACGCGTCTGCAGACCTACCAAGGTCGTCTGACGCACAGCCTAATCCGAATCGCCGCCCACGTATTCGAAAGCTTGCTCCTTCACGTCCCTTCCCGACCGTTTCTCCTGCATCCTCTGCCACAGGCCCGCGCTCTGCTCACCATGAGGACAAGAACAACATCTGCATCACCCGAAAAACTAAATTGGGCGCGTACTTACATCGCTGCAAATCCCTTCTTGTCGACGACGGTTTCAAGGAGCTCAGACTCAGTGCAATGGGTGCCGCCATTCCACACCTTGCGCTTCTGACCGTGTCTCTTCCCCCCACCTTGCCATGGTCGGAGGATGAGGTACATGTGGACGTGTTTACAGGCTCGCTCGAGGTGCACGATGAAGTGTTGTCTGACAGCGGAAGTGAGGCAGAAGATGGTCCCCAAGAGGAATTCAGGACGAGAGTCAAGTCGACGATGAATATCATCATCCGCGTTGGTCAAGATGAAACATCAACCGACAACCCTGTTGGAGGTCCCGTACCGCGCCTTGCCAGGAAAGTCGAAAGGAGAGCCAACGGAGGGAAGGGAAATGATCGGCAAGAAGGGGGTGCACCAGAACAGATTTTGCTTCAGGAGCCGGAACAGGATGGTATGGAAACCGGTTGATTCTGTTACTAGCATACGAGCATTAACCGGCCGTGGCGCCTGTGCATGTCGACATGCAAGCATTGAATCACCAAGCATCGAACGTTTCAACGGACATCTTCACAACCAGGTCTGACTACTCGATTCATCCGTGTGTTTGATAGACAAGTAAGTCCCCTGCCGATTCAACCGGAGATGTTCCTTTCACCGCCCCGCTTGTCCGAGAGCAGGTGTTTCATTTGCCTTTGGCTTACTTGACGATGCCCGGATCTTGTCGGTCTCCTCGGGAAAGGAGGAGACTGAGGATTCTGGACTTGCCTTTCCTGAGTTACACAAGACACTAGTGTGCACCCTTGGAGGATCGATCGGATGTGCCGATTACCGCATGGCATTATCTGCCCGGGAAGTAAACAGGTGATTGAGGTACATGAAAGATGAAACGCAATTAATCTCGAGGTATGTAACGATAAGCCACGCCCTAGCGTGAGTGTCGAATGCTGGCGGGTTTATGCCGTCACGCAACTAGCGTTATGAGGTGCAGGGAAGCCCCGCGTGCACCGCATAGAGCATTTCTATCATTTCGGCGTGAGGATCAGGGTGCATCGTGGTTCTGCAGCATTCTAATCGCCTTGTCAGATGGTCGGATATGGGTGGACACCGCGGAGCGAGGAGATTCATCTCTAACTATCTATGCCGTTGGCAACGGGTGCTGGCGATGCTATGGTCTGGAGCCGAAGTCCATACATATGACACACTTGCCCCTTTTTTATCGTGTCAGTGACTATCATCATTACCGATTCCTTGGTCAGTCATCATAACGTTCAGGGTCCTTCAATACATTCTGACGCTCCACGCCTCCTTGGCAATATTAATGGGTAAACTCGCCAGTCAGGCCTGTCGCAGGTTCCTTTATCCTACTTTATATTATCTGTTATCGACCGACCATCGCTAATAATTCAGCTAACCGCAGCCGTGCTTTATCATTCATTAACCGTCGCCAGCCTACAAGTTTGCGTCATTCTCTGCGGGATACGCCGTCGCCGACTCACCCTTCGTAACCTCTCCCCACATTGTACACGATCAATCGTGTTCAGACGGCGATTTGGGCATAAATAGCTGTCGAAATCGTACGTGCCAACATTATGTATTTCTACAACCTTGAATTCCGACCCATCTGATCCGATCGATCGATCCATGCATGATATCAGGATATCTTATCTCAACCAGCCCACGTCACGCTTGCATTAATACATTGCTGCGAGTGGCGCAAAAGTTTTTGCTTCCGCCACATTTTCTAAAACTCGGGATGACAGGGTGATGTAGGTCCTTCGTCTGAATGGTCGGAAGTGGTCAGAGTATCTAGTCGAGTATTAATTTATTGCACGAGGTAGTCAGTCTGAATCATCCGAGTCAGGCGACTAGCGGTTTGTCTCTCGGCCGCATTTTACATGCTCCACTTCATCTCGGGCAACCTTGTACATCTGCGTCAGAGCGCCGGACACACGCTACTTACCAACTTCCAGTTCTCTCTTCAATGCCTCAGTCGGCCTTGGCAACCTCTTTAAAAACGCGTCCCTGAGTTCAACCAGGTCATCTCCGCGATTTCCCCATGCTAACTTCAATCGCCCAGGCCACGGCACTGTTTGCCACACGGCCGTAATATCTGGCTCAGTGCCAAGATTGTGGATTCATCGGTGACGTGAATCAGAATGTTCTCTCTCTTTTCTATCGGATATCTCCTGGACAGTCGACCTGGATCGTGACTCCGGTATCGCTTGTTTTGTATTCATTCACCATTTCACCATCCATTGCTTTGTCATATCTGTATCGGCTTGTCAATCACTATGCAGAATGGAAGTCCAAGAAGAACCCCCAAAGCCACCCATCGCCCGAGGGAGCATCACACCACGTCATCGCTTGGCAACCATCCACGAGCTGTTGAACCGCTGTGCTGACAGATCACCCGAGGGCGGCTGACGAAAAGGTACATAGTGCGGCGGCAATAACACGTTCCCAAGTCGCCTGTGTTTATCTTGCGGTGTCTTGGTGCCTTCTTCGTCCTGGGATAAATTCAGGAAACTTTCCACCAATGGATTATGCGCACTCACCGCTTTATACTAATATAGTGATGCAACATGCTATGTTGCCACAGCATATTATTCTCTCATCTCATATTCGTTGAAGCAACGCGCTGCAGGTTCTTTGTTGTGATCCCTCGTAAGTGGCTTTACGAGAGTTCGGTGTAGTAAGGGACCCTGAAGATCGGTCAACGCTTATTTCAAAGCGTAGCATACAGTAATGTTGCACGTTTTCGCTATCAATCACTGCAGAATCCAGATAGTCTCGCAGATCTTCGATACCCCCAATATCCGCTCCATCGTTCACATGCCTCAAAAGCCTGACGAAAAGTTGGTGTATGTACGTCCCCCTCATGCGCACCTCCCAAGCATGCTGACGTTACTATTACATGTACTGGTAGTATCCCACTGTGGGTATCGCTTGGCGTCATCAAGGAAGCGTAAGCAGAGGCTCTTTGTCTCCGCGCGTGCGGACATTTTCCATTTTCTCAGAGGCCCATGCCGTCCTGGTGTGAACGACCGCAACGGCTTGTGACCACGCTCCTTCAACCCTACCACACCCGGGCGTAAGGGTGGGAGGCAATGCTGCTTATCGCTTCTCCAGCTCACAGGAGGCTATGATAGGGAGTGGCTTCGTGCTGTGCGCGTCGTCTGTGCAATCAGTGATGCGTGCGGCGTGCGGCGTATCTTCAACGCTGACGCGGCAATGCTCAAGCTTCAAGCCCCTATCCTAACGCCGCTTCTCTCGCGTTGTTGGAGCGGGTCGTGGGCAGCCCGGCATGTCACGTACTACTGTACGTGTCTCCCAACGCCGCCGGCAATTGCCTGTCACCTTTCGAAACAGATGGTTTCTCGCAGTCCCATCCTCAGGTTCAGGCCACGCCCATTCATTAATGTGTCGTGTGGCTGACGACACCGTACCCGGAGTAATCCCCGCGGACTGTTTCCCGTAGCTTTGCCCGCAACCACAAATCATAGTGCTGTTTCGACGGATTTGATCGGGTGGGTCATCTGTATTCCCACGATCAAGGTGTATGCTCGACCTGCTTGGCAACTTTGGTTTCTCTCGACACTTCCGAGTCTGCTAATCGAACCATCGCACTTGGGATACCGGGCCCATCAACCCGCTGCCTTCATATCAAGGGATGTGATATACCCGGATAAGATGGCATTTATCACCACATGCGCCAAGGAAGAACCTCCACAACTGCATCCCAACGTCATCGTACCAAACTGAGCCACAAATCAAAATCGGTGTAGAAGCAACTCCCCCTTTCAAATAGTATGTATCAACACGTTTCCCCCGAGTCTCCACGACGGGGGATAAGTGCGTGGCACATGCCAGTGCGGGCACGTATGGCGAATGTCCCTCTTTCGCAGTATCTCCTGGACCCATTGTCACCGCAGCGATGCTAGCCTTTTTAATATAGGGATATATTGGCAAAATGGCGACGACAAAAATACTGCTTAGTACGGAGTAAACGTCCAGCGGCTTGGATCCAATGTATTGATTCATATCAGTGAGCAGAATGGGGTGGAAGATACAGATACATGTCACCGTTGAAAGCTGGAAACGACCACTCAACAATCCGTTCAGGGCTCTAGTTCATCAGGCAGAACGCACCAAGGTCAGAATTGGCAATGTGCCTTCACCCTGAACCTATCCAGAAGGTATATATCGACTTGACATTCTAGAGACGCATGAATGCATGCGCAAAGACAAGAAAACCCTGTATATGTGGAATGAATTCAAGCCCACAACGTTGGAGGGGGCGACGTACCGGAAACCGCATAACATCCATTAACAAGTAGGCGTGAATTATGAGTAAGACTACGGCCACTCGTCAGAATGACGCAAGTCAGCAGTGCTCGATAAAAATTATAAGAAATGCAGAGTGGAGTTGGAGTGTGTCAGTGGCTGAAAAATGCGGACTTAAAAAGTATGTACAACGGAAGTAATGGGGGTACTGAGAACGAAAAGATGGTCATGAAATTCGACAGGCGCAATGGCCTCTTTTAATGAGAACAATTAGCGCAGTAAACGCCAGTGTGAATCACATGAATGCGGTTGAAACGTAGCTGGGGATGAGACATGCGATGTTCCGACTAAACACGGAAAACATCTGATGTTGGGCGTATGAGACAGTGCGAATGCAATTGCTGAATCACACATCAACAGCCTCGCTCACCCAGGGATGATGCTTTGAAGAGGAGTGAGCGGGACCCTACAATGGCTGCTCTACACTCTCCCTGGCAATTTTCCGACCACGCGCATACACGCTTACGCGTGCACATGCATATGGCGCTTCATACGCCTATGGTGTCTCGACATCCACATGTCGACTGATTTTTTCAACACCAGCTCCGAGGGCGGTCTTTCTACTGACATCCTGTAGGGAAGGCGTTTATGTGTTGTAATTATTAGCTGGGAAGGGCTGACCTGAACTTCATGTTCGTCGTCATCGTCATCATCGTCGTCATCATCATCTTGTTCCTCTTCTTCATCGGAGCTCCGACCCAGCTCATCATCCCCTGTAGTCTCCGGAAACACTGGAACACGCTCGTGTTTGTGTAACGAACTCGTGATATGAGGAGATAGCCGAACAGCCGTAAGGACATGGTGCCCATGCTCATCTTTCGGTGCTGGCACTGAATGAGCAGTGACAGTGTTGGAAGATTGTTCCCCAGTCAATGGCGTAGAACGAAGGTCGCAAAGCTCCGAGGAGGATGTCAATGTCAACTTCAAATCCGTCATACTGGGTGATCTGGATGTAAGGGGAGAGGTGGTCGGTGTGGTCAGGTCCGTAGACGCAACGGACGTGCATGCAGTCAATGACGTAGTAGTAGATGCGGTGGATGCATACATGCTTGCATTCACCGAATCGCTGCTCTTCCTCTTTTCTTCCTTGGATTGTTGCTCCAAGCGGGCTTTTGCCTCCTTCTCTGCACGACGCCTCTTGACCCACCCCATGCCACTGCCATCATCGTCTTCCGACCCAGCAGCAGAAGGAACATTGCCCATGCCACACTCGGGGACATTGGTCGACATTTTCCGACGGACGATAGGTGAGATGGCACGCGGTCCACTACCGGCGGTGACAGCTGTAGCGGATGGACGAGCTGACGCGGAAAATGAGCCCAGAGAAGAGCCCGCAAGCAACGCACCGCCGCGTTCACTTCTCTGCAACCCTTTCCAGATGTCATTTGCAATGCCAGCCGAGGCTTGGACACTCCCCATCCCACCGTAACCCCACTCTACAAACTCGGGCTCATCGCGTATGTTGGCAAAGGGGTTGGCAAGGGTTTGAGCTGCCGTTGGTGGGTTGAAATTGATGCATGGACGAGGGAGATGCATGTACTCACCAGCATATCTCTTTGCGCCGTACACCCTGCCATTTAGCATTTTGACGTGTTTTTTTGGCGGTGGGACAAGTGAGCTGGGTGCGGTGCTTGGACGGACAGGTGGATCACTTGGAACTTTGACAGAAGTATGTCGACCACCTCCAGCGCCAGGTGTGAGTGCCGAGGAAGAGGCGCGACGTCTCTTTGAGACCGATCCGGAGAGAGGAGTATCTCCCCAATCACGCTTTCCATCGATGGGCTTCATAGCGGGGCCAGAACTAGTGGAGGCGGAACGGTGTAGGGATTTGGAGGGATCTGAAGACTTGGGGGGAGGAGACAACATGCGTGGAGGGTGAGTACCAGCGGATGATCCAGAGCGTGTGCGGAAGAGCGACTTTCGGCCGAAAGAAAACAAGTCTTCGGTTGAAATGAGAGGAAGTTTCCCGGAATGCAAAGGAGAACTGGGTACAGAACTGGATGAACGTGTGAGAGAAGAGAGAGAGGGGTTGCGAGAGCTAGGCAGAGACAAGGATTGGGCGGGAGAAGAATCGGCGCGGCGGAGAAAAGCAAAGGGACGGAAAAGTTTTGACTTGTGGGTGTTCTTGGAGAGGGTGTCACGTATGGTAGGTGTTGAGCGTACGCTGGAGAGGGTAGAGTCTGGGGAGACGGAGGGGGAGAGGGCAAGGGATGCATCAGGTGAGTCATCGGGAGCAGGAACCGGGTGGGTGGCGGACTTTGGGTCTGGCTGCGGAACTTCATCGGACGAGACGTCATGAAGGTCGAGAAGGTCTCTGTCGGGGTCGGGAAGGGGGGCAAAGCGTATGCGACGAGTGGAATGTGCGGAGGAGACAGGACGTAGGTCGAGATACGAGCCGGAAGCGGAGGAGGAGGAGGAGAGATCTGGCTGGAAGGCGGGGAGTGGAGTGGAGATGGGGGATGGAGAAGGAGAAGGGGACGGGGATGGAGAAGAGTGTGGGGGTGGACGAAGGAGGATGGAGGTCGTCATTGGAGTTGGGTTGGGAGACACACACACTAACATTCTCGTCTCTTTTACCTCGTTCGATCCTACCAAATAGCACTCCCCGGGGGTCTCGCTTGGGCTGTGTTCCGCATGCGATCTCAGATCCCTCGATCGCCGACGCCTTTTGCGACCCCCCCCCCCCCCCCCCCCCCCCCCCCCCCCCCCCCCCCCCCCCCCCCCCCCCCCCCCCCCCCTTCAACACCCCCCCTTGGATGTACTTCTGCGTGTTACGTGTCCGCACCCGAGACGGCCACTTAAAACTATGCTGTACGCGGCATCTCGGGACGACCATAACACGTTCCTACGAGTAAGTAAGTACCCCTTCGACGCAAATCCACCCTCGTCGCTAAATTCGCTTACTTCCTTCGATCCAACTCTATCCACATCATCTTGCCTTCCCTCCACCGATCCTCCCTGCATCAACCCAATTCCTCGGGTCTTGACCGACAACCTTCTCGGCTATCGCTGACTTGCACTGACTCAGGTCTGGACTCGCTGACATGTCTCGCTGCGACACTTACTTATTAACACTCTTTGCCGTAGTTCCAACCGCGACTCTTGTGTTGCAACACGGAAAAAGCCGGTACCTGATACACAGGTTAAGTACTTGTCCTCCGCTTTGCCGTCGTTCCTCTCACGCCCAACCTTGGCGACGACGACTTGGACAGACCCCGATATAGAGAGTCCCACATTTCCACGACGATCGCGGTTCCCCTGCAGTTCTCAACACCGCTCTCGACCTTTTCACGGAAATTCCGACTGATCTACCACATTAGCCGAACAGTGACCAAAATTCCAGCGACGTCGTATACTGGTGTATATCGTATATTCCTTTGCAACATCATTATGCCAGTGACCTCGAAAGCACCATGCGTGCTCATAGTGAATCCCGTCGGAGGCATATACACAGATCCAGGCAGATGCTTGAACAAGTCAGTTTCAGGCATGCGAAAGGCTCGGATATGAGTTGACGGGAAGCCTCTTTCGCGCGCTCAAAGAAAACATTAGTGCTCCAAAAGGTAACTACAGCGGTATCCAACTTATCACGTTCCAAGCTGACAGTCATCATAACACCATTACGAGAACGCTTCCACCAACTAGCTTTTAAATATCTTGCGCTTAGGGCAATTCGTGAGACGCCAAAAATTTATGTTTTGCCATACATATATGCTTGCCAAGTTCCGATGGAGTCCCATGTACACATATTGAGGGACAACGGAGGCATGACTCCTCGCCATCACAGGAGCCGATCGATGTACTTCGCCCGCCGAAAGCCATGATATCTGAAGTCGACTCGCTGTTCGCCGTAGGATCCGGACACTGCCTTCCGTCCCCCCGCTAGCTTATGCCTTACTTATCCAGTTACTCAATCCGTACTGTATCTCGTCTCCGCGCCACTCTTCTCTCAACAAGAAGTCGCTCCACGATGACCGACGACCGGAGGCCGATATTCACCGCGGCTCTTGCACTCTCGAGTGCGTCCTGACAACCGAGCTGCGGGAACATGTATTGTCGACATCTCGGTTTCTACGTAACGACACAAAATCAAATCCGTAGTGACCAGTGACTGCTATCGTTGATTGCCCCGTCATGCGTGGCTGGCATCAGCCTGCATCGGGAGTAATACGTTGACGCCCATGGTGAGTACCGAGTCGACAAGGATATACAGCGGCCAGGAGAGATACGAGTAATTCATTCCACGCGGACTACGTCGGGCAATTCGAGAAAGTCGAGTTTCGGTGTCATGGAGATACAACACGCCTAGGCCGTTGGTGAAATGAAGCGCAGGCACCGCAAGGGCCACACAACACACGGTCTGTGCCTAGTTGGACCACTTTATTCGCCGAAACTCAAGGCGATTCACTGGTCAAGACGCAAGCCGTCGTTCGATAAGTACTCGAGTACTCAGGCACATGTGCATCAGCATCATGTCATGCCGACCGAAGGCCTGAGATCCGGGCGAGGGTTCCGGCCCGAACGTACGTCCGACAACAGATGAAAAGCATCAATCTAGACCTATGTACTTCACTGCGCTTCACCACCAAGGTCACGACCGGTCTAGGCTGGATCTTGCAGCACACCACCCTAGTGTGCGACGACAAGTAATTCCCCGTGGGCCGTGGGTCGGAGAGCTACGTATATAGTGCATGAGCACCATTGGGGCTGCCAGGTACGTACTCCTCCTCACGAGCACCGTCTTTAGCTCATCCGAATCGACAGGGTGGCGTCAGCACGTACGCCATGGGATGTGTGAACATGCGGCTTTGTCGGGTCGCACAAATCGCGAGAATCCAGAGGGAGAATCGCCGCTTACACGCACCGCCAATATTCAGTGCCAACACCAAGAACCGTTGGGCCTTTGCATACATGTCACGGTGTCTGCTTGCGGATATGAAGGCGGTCAGGTGGTTGGTGGGTACAGTGCCCCCGCAGCAAGCCAAGAGCAAATTATCTTTTCAGTGACCTTGGGGTATCGTGTCCCCATAATCGAAGATTAAATTGTAAATCGTCTCCCCTTCCATCAGAACAGTTTTCTAGAAACCCCTCAATTGCGCTGTCCCTCAAACTTTCCCATCCGCCAAACCGTGTCACAGGACCAAATGGCCCGACATAAATCCTCTCATGAAATTTGGTCATTTTTCTCAGAATGTAACAAGTAGCGAGCCATCGAGTTAGAAGGAAACTGCTACAGTCACTTTCGTTGGGGCGGAAGGTATTTTTGCGACCGACGTTGTGCCCTAAAGATCTTATCTTTACTCGTGATACGTGAGGTCATTGCATAATGTGACCCAGATCTTGTCAGCTCAGCTAGGAGGAATGCCAATAGATTTAAGAATAAAAATATGGTCCTTTGGCGTATTCACACACGCGACATCAATATCAAGTAGAATTCAAGAGCCATTTTCGCCCTTGCGTTACCTTCGGTAGGTGAGAGTTGTTGTCAACAATCGCCCACTTTCATTTGGTAACAAGATGCGCAACGATGACGAATCTTGGTGAGACACACGCCGCAATGTCATGGGAGTGTCGGTTACCGGAATGAATTGGGGTAGGGACTGCGACTGGGGCCAAAGTCCAATGTGCAACCGTAGTGGAGAAGCGCCAGAGACACTTACTAATACTTGTTATGGTCTAATGACACCCACTCACTGGCGGCGATTGATCGCGTTCGTGCATCGGATGACCGCCATCTCATCGTAATCTCCTATTCCTGAGAAATCTCGTTCAGATTGTGGTTCCACTAGCAAAGGAGCCTCGAGGATAAGGTGAGTCGTAATCCCCCATCAAAGGATCAAGCACGCTCTGCGGGCGATTTTCATCGAGAATCAAAATGGTCCCCACCCAAACACCGTCCACGCCGTAGGGTGTGGTTTTCGGATCCGAGCAGCATCGCTGCGGGTGGAAAGCCATGAGGGTGCGTAAAGTATGCGTGTCATTGTGGCTTGCAAGCGATTAAGCGACAACCCACCCCGACTCGTGAAATCATAATTCTCCCCGTAGTGTCCCTCAGCAGAACACCAAGAGTGTTGGACCAAAGCCGGGTTGACTTACCGTGATCCTCATCGACATATTAACACAGGGACCAACAGCAATCTAGCCAGCGACTCTAAACAAGAATGACAGCTTCACAACCTGAAAGCTGCCAGGTATTTGTTCATAAACACTCACCGAATAACACAAGCTCAATTTTACGGTGATTTCGCCGAGAACGAGTGGTGGAAACGAGAATTCAGGCAGAGCAGTAGTGTGTTGTGGAATCACACTTAATGTAAATATAGGCGTGATTCGGTGAAGTTGCTAGTGCAAAGCGCCACCTGCTCATGTCACGGGCATTCTGGCCTACCCGAGACGTCAAATAAATGTGGACAAGCGATCGAGGGGTTTATGCTATGAGCCCCAATGGACAATGCAGTCGGAGGTGAGGAACGAAGAAATGAATTTGAGTGTCAACGTAGGGGCGTGGTCGTGCGTTCATACAGGGGTTCTTAGACGGTCGACGTGATGCAAGGACGTCATGAAGTTGGTGTATTTGGGTGAATTTGTCGATAATTCGAGCTGTTAGAACAGGGAACTCGGTGTATGTTGATGGCGAGTACAAGTCAGAAGCTCGTGGATCGCACATTAATGCATACATTGAATAATCCACCCTGCGCCAGAATGACTCGGTAATTCTGGAACGGGAGAATGAAGGGTCTGTTAGATGTTCGAACATCATGATGGGTATGCATACAGTACACTCGCTCATAGGAAAAGTAATGCAGAAGGACATGTCACGTTGTGTGACCATTCTGTGACACTGTCTTACAGCACGTACAATACATCGTAGAAAATATCCATCGAGAGTTGTTTGCTTGGCGTTGAGTAGCTCTTCACGGCGCAGATTTGCACGATATTTGCAGAGTTGGCGAGAGAGCATGGCTAAGAAAGTGGGATCACCAAATTGCATGATTCCCTCCTCAAGTTGCTCGCAAGGCTTCATCAGTTCGGCACGCGTGAATGAAACAGCTACCTCATCGACATCATATTCACCGTCACCCTCAACTGTCGTCCCACCCTGCGCCATTTCAGCTTCCTGACAAACCTGATCCACAATCCCTTCCACAATGCCATCCGACTCGGCCCAATCTTCACCGACTCTCTCTTCCGCTGGGTCGAGCATCTCGTCGAGTGTCGGAAGTGCACCAAAAATTCGGTTTCTTGAATGGAGATCATGGACAGCCTTGAGGAGCCCCTCCTCTGCTTCTTCTGTCTGGCTTGCTTTCTCCGAGTCCGGGGCTGACAGTCGTGCGGGAAGCCGAAATTTGAGACACGATTGAGCTGAAGCTGTGGCAAAGAGGGTCCCAACCGCTTCCAGAGCATCATCAACAGAGCTCTCGCCATGATCCATGACTGTATTCAGTGCCAGTCGCCAATCAGAGTCAACAAAGCGGGTGCCGAGATGAGCTTGTAGAGTAGCCTCCACTTGCGGTAATGTCATGTCGAAGGTCACGAAGCCCCGAATGATGTCCCATGCAAGTGGATCAGCATGAGCTGGGTATGGAAGAAGGGACGGTATGGAAGAAGTGTCCCTAGCCATTGGTCGTTCAGAGAAAAACCCACATAAAAGTCAAAAGCACTTGCAGTTGAATTTTTGTGTGATCCCAGCAGTGTGCAATTGTATCTGACGTGATAGACTTCCATGCTTCCAGTGCCATGGCAATTCCTTGCAGCAAATTGATCTTGTAGATGTCACGTTGCCCGGCTGTATCCCGATCCAGTGCAAGCAAAGCTTTGAAGCAACGGATAATGCCGGCGTCACATGGCTGCACATAAGAGGTCTGATTAGGTGCGAAAAAAGCCGGACATTGCTCGGTTGGTAGGAAACCTTATGGCCACTGAAATTGTCAACGAGGCAAACCCGTCGCTGTTGGTTTCTCATATGCCGATCAAATTTCTCCAGCCATCTGATTAGATCATTAGCTGTGGAATTCCCCAGTGACATCGCTGGATGACTTACTCTTCAAATAGTTCTCCCGTCATCCATGCTTTCTGGTTATGACGATAATAAATCCCACGCTTCTCAAAACATTGGGGCATCTTTGCTTTCCCGAT
The DNA here is from genome assembly GCA_038090295.1 of Boletus semigastroideus. Lineage (NCBI taxonomy): Eukaryota > Fungi > Basidiomycota > Agaricomycetes > Boletales > Boletaceae > Boletus > Boletus semigastroideus. The sequence goes on along the minus strand of JBBPMK010000007.1, from coordinate 34,002 downwards.
AAAGATTGGGTCCACCTTCTCACTTCCATCAGCATTGCAGGCAAGACCTAGAGAGATTCTGAATCGGTCCTGCTTTTTTCCACTCATCTGCCGAGTAGCAAGACCCGGAGGAGCACTGACACGCAAAAGCAGGTTAGATAAGCAGCATCACAACAAGCATGATCAGCACGCACTAAAGGGCAGTCTCATCAAGGAGCCTTTCTTCCTCCGGGACTCCTAGCTCCTCTTCAAATCTTCGACGTTTCTCCCGCAGTGTTGGACCCAAAGATAAAGTGCTTGTTCAACTTCTGGTGATGTCACAGCACGTGGTCTCTTCGAGGACAAGGGATTGGGGTTATCATCGATGCGTGCTTCCATTTTGGGACACTCCTGGATCTTACGCGATTGATAAGTGCACCAGATGCTAGAGCGGCAAAATGCCTGACAACATCACCCTGCTCTGCAGATGGATGCTGATCGATGAAGTCGCAGACTCTCAACTAGTCAGCGAGAATGAGATTTGCCCGAGAGGTTGTTGTGAGATCTCGGGCAGAGGTGCGAGGAGCATTCTGTGCCTGAACTTTGGTCCGCTTAGCAGGTTGGTGACGAGGTTTACGCTTCAGAGTTTCTGGCATGACGGGCGAAATGTGGACATCTTGAAGCAAACCTCAGTCCTTTATGTCAACCACAAGACAATGACAGACTTTGGCGGTGGAACATGCAAGGCTCGAGTCGCTCGATACTCCACATAGGTCTCCAAAGTGCACACCTTCACTCACTCATTGTTCTCATAGTGCATATTACATTCCACAGGTGGATGCATTATACATTATGCAATTACAATGGATTTTAGGTGGGACGACGATGGTGACCACAAATATTCATGCATTAGTAGTATTTATGCTGTGTACTGTACATAAATTCGGCTTCTAGATGGCGCGATGGCAATGCAATTTAAGTGCCGCGCCTGGTAATATTCACACGTGACAAGCCTTCACGTGACACTCGATTGGTGTAACCATGAAGAAGAGGCTGACTGGCAGAGATATATAAAAAGACACCGCCCAGATGATCTGGATGTACGCCGTCTCCCGTTTTTTCTCATCGAAGCCGGTCATCCGATTTTCTCCCCTAACTTCCCCAGCAAAATTGTCCCCGTCAGCGCCTGTTCATCGTGCCGCATTCTCGCGACTCCACCAGGTTGTGCGCCAACATCCAGCTCATTAGCCCCACTCATTCAATTCTACCGTAGTTGACAAGATCTCTCACTTCCTCGCCAACAAAGATGGCCCCAGTTGATCATCCGCAACATGAACGCTATGATTATATTTGCATCGGAGGTGGCAGCGGTGGAGTCGCTTCTTCGGTAAACTACCTTAGGGGTTCTCCATTTTCAAGCTGAATTCTCCCGCAGCGTCGCGCGGCCTCGTACGGAAAGAAAGTCGCTCTCCTCGAGGTTTCCCCTCACTTGGGCGGTACGTGCGTAAACGTTGGTAGGTGGTCCTCGTTGCTGTTTCCAACATGCTATCAAATTTATTGTGCCCGATAATCCAGGATGTGTTCCTAAGAAGGTACGCTTATTACTCATAAACATATTGGATCCACATTGATCACTTTTTTAGATCATGTGGCATGCCGCCGACCTGGCGGACAAGTTGCGCCATGCCTCCGGAGGGTACCAATTCCTGGGTGTTCCAGAGCCCAAATTTGATTGGGCAACATTTAAGCACCAGCGCGACGCATACATCCGCAAGCTGAACAACATTTACGAAAACAACCTTGAGAAGGAAAAAGTGGAGTATCACCCAGGGTTCGGACGTCTGACGTCCTCCAGTTCCGTCGAGATCACTCGCCCAGACGGCAAAAAGTACACGCTGCATGGGGATCATATAACGATTGCCACCGGGGGTCGTCCAACGATACCTTCTGATGCTGAAATTCCTGGAGCTAGCCTTGGCATCGATTCTGATGGATTCTTCGAGCTGGAGAAACAACCTAAGCGTGTCGCAATCGTTGGCGCTGGCTACATCGCAGTCGAATTCGCTGGAGTGTTCAATTCGCTCGGTACTGAGACTCATCTTTTCATCCGACACGAGAAAGTCCTGCGTACTTTCGACCCCATGTTGCAAGACACGCTGACGCCGTGGATGGAACACACTGGAGTCAAGATACATAAACGTTCGAAAGTCCAACGCGTAGAGGGAGAAAAGGGAAAGACCCTTACGATTTACGATCACAACGGACAAACCACTGAAGTCGATTGTTTGGTCTGGGCAATTGGCCGACACCCCAACACAGATGGCCTTGGGCTCAAAGAAGTCGGTGTTCAGGTCGACAAGAGAGGTGACATCATTGTCGACGAATTCCAGAACACCAACGTCCCTGGTGTCTATGCAATTGGTGACGTGCAAGGCAAAGCCCTACTTACCCCCGTCGCCATCGCAGCAGGCAGGAGATTGTCTAACAAACTATTTGGTCCCGGAAAGTACAAGAACGACAAACTCTCATACAAGAACATTCCCACTGTTGTCTTTTCGTCAGTCGAGTTTTTCGGGATTGTCGCATGGCACTAAACTGGAACAGGCATCCCACTATTGGCACCGTGGGCCTCACAGAACCAGAGGCATTCGAGGAATATGGTAAAGATGTAAAAATTTGTGAGTCCTGTGCGATCCCTCGCGGACACGATGCCTGATACTCTTCAACATTAGACAAGTCGTCGTTCCGCGCGCTCTATTTCTCCCAGATTGCGGAAGCCCACAAGGAGCCAACGGTTTACAAGCTTATCGTCGTTGGCGAGGAGGAGCGTGTTGTGGGTGTACACATCATCGGCCTGGGAAGTGACGAAGCCCTTCAAGGTTTTGCGGTAGCGGTCAAAATGGGTGGTAAGCCTGGAAATCCTCAGAAATGCTCTCGCTGACACGCTTGGAATAGCACGCAAACAGGACTTAGATGACACAGTTGCAATTCATCCTACGTCTGCTGAAGGTCTGTCTCGGTTGTCTCGGTTGTGATTACCACTGATTGGCAGCAATTTCTCCGACAGAATTGGTTACGTTGCGTTAGAGAAGTTGGATAACGGGAATTACATCAGCAGTGCGAAGTATTCACAACATACATTGTATTCCTTTCGTATCAATCAGACAGAATTTCGAGCCCAAAGTCGCACCCTACTGTGATGAGTTGGTACGTAGCGGATCCTCCAGAGACTGTTGAATAGAATTCCCACGTACCTCTCGGAGTCAACTTGCTGTCGCCACTGCACGCCGGCTCGAAAGGTGCGCTTTTGCTTTTGCTATAACATTCCAAGTGGTTATGATGAATTGCTTATGTGCCCTGTTGCACGCTCCCTCATGTTCCAAAGGTTTACCCACAGCTTCCCACGGGAAGAGCGCTGGCACACCCCCGTGCTAAATCGTCGAAAGGTGCATGCGAGGCCGATAGTACTGGAGCGTCCAAGTCTGTCGGCAATGAAGTTCACTTCAATGAATCAATGAACCGAGTCTGCCGCAATATAGTTGCGCATCCTGAACGGCGCTGGGGAGTAGACAGAGCAAGTATGTTTGCATAGATTACGTATGGGATATCTCACAGCGGTGACTGATCGTATCAGTGATACGGCATCACAGCAACGCCATATTATTTGAAGCATCTGCAAATGGTTAGAACAGACAGTCCTTTATTCCCTTTATTCCCTAATTCAAACTTACCTGGGAATCGCGCTCCCTGGTCCCTTCCACTCATTGACAGGTCCTAGATTTTTGTCTTCAATGAAGGCGTTGGCGCTTGGCTGCCCCCCATTCATTGGCATGTCTAAACTCCATATGTTTTTTTTCATCGTTTCTCTATACTGGGCACTTGCCTCTGCGGACTACACCATCGACGACAGCAATTATTCAATACTCAAGTTCTCCGAACACCCGGCCGGTCCAGTATGGGGCCCATTTGGTTCCGACACGGGAGAAGTACTGGAAATTCGTTTGCCCAACGGGACAATGCAAACTGTGGATGCAACCCAGTGCTACGATGGCACGTAGTAAGTCAATCAATGTACTGAACTATCCATTCTCGTGCTCAAGGTTGATCAAATGGCGCTCATAGTACATGTAAGTTCATGATAAGGCGTGTTAGTTCCTTGTGTTAAGTTGGTCTTATAGACGCAGCATGTTCGGCATCGAACAATTGTCAAGTGCAATTCTCATTCTCAGGTGTGTTTTGTTCTCTCGCAGAACAAGGGAAGAAATGTCATCTTACGATTATCCTGACTCTAGGCTCCGGAATAACCATCTATGTTCTACGCGCTGGGCCGCAAGGCATGTCGGCGTCTCTTTCCATAGACTCGGGTGCTCCAACGACAGCAACCCTCGATGTACCACCACCACCCCAATACTATATCCCTCGTGTCGTACTCTTCAGTGTACAGAACATACCGTCTGGAACGCACACAGCAGTGATGACAGTAGAAGATTGGAATGGCGGCTTTAGTGGCATGATGCTGGACTATATCGATATTAACCAAGCACAAGTCTCAGGTCCGACCAGTTCGGGCCCGAGCCCGAGCCCGAGCCCCACCCCAGGTTCTACTCCCGCACAGTCTCCATCTTCAATGCCATCGTCATCTAATGGACAAACCACTTCACAATCAATGAGTTCGACAGGAAGTCAGACGAGCTCCATCGCCTCTTCTTCCTCCGTGAGCGCCCCATTGATAATTTCTTCTCGGACATCGGATTCGACAGCGCTTCCTTCGAGCACGCAATCCGGAAACGGCACTGGTATAATCGTCTCTCCATCTTCGGCCTCCAAAAAGTGAGGTTCGCCTCTTATCAGAAATTGAGTGCAGACTAAACTCTTTCTAGGTCCAAGCTTGCCGCCGTGGTGGGCGGTGCAGTTGGCGGTGCCGTTGGCCTTCTGGCACTCGTTGGCCTCGCGTTATTCTGCTTCCGACGTCGCAATCACCAGCGTGTACTAGCACTGAATGAGAGACCCAGCCCACTTCTTCCTCCGCAACCTGAAGCTAGGTTTGCCGATGTCGTTGGTGGAGACCCATTTGCCAGTTCACCTCTGCTCCCTGGGAGTCAATCCTCGCGCCCTTTACGATCATGGACAGACTCGGAGGTGGGCTCTACGCCCATTTTTGCAAATAACCCGAGTCCAACAACCAACTTCTCTCACACGCGCGGTGCATCGAGCGGCAGCAGCGGCTCCTCGTCCGTTCCAGTGCCGCTTGGTGTTACAGCAGCAGCAACAACAGGGGCAACACCTCAGGATCGAGATGCATCCACACCAACTCCAACTCTGGCACTGCTGGCACATCCGAGCGGCTATCCCAACGAAAAAGCAGGGCCTGCTCCGGGCAGCGGCCAGCAGCAGGACCAGACTGATCCCCCCGACGATCCTGGCGCACGTCCAAATACCATACTGACGGACCAGCAAGCGGACTTTGTCAATAGCCTGTTTAACAACAATGTCCCCGCACCGGTGGTCGCGCGCGTGCTGGAACGCATGCTAGCGAATCCTCAAGGCACGGGTGCGGTGGGTTATAACGATCCAGAATTACGGCCCCACCTCAACTCTGCCAACTCGTCGCCGCCAGCGCAGGCACAAGCCTCGTCCGGGGATGTGCCATGGCGGTCGACGATGAGCGAGATTGGGGAGGGGGAGACAACGATAGGTACGGCGCCGCCCAGTTATGATTACGCGCAGGCACAATGAAAGAGCGAAGGGGGTGGAAAGAGGACATGTGTACTTTCCATCTTGTCTTCTTGTGACGTTTCTTGTACGTAGACGTTGTATAGCTGTGTGTGGAGTAATCTACTACGACCATGTCCAGTATATACCCGTTTTAATCCTAGTCTTCTGTTCGCAGAGACGTGTGATATTTGGCACCGAGCCGTGGTGCTTAGTCAGACCACGCGTATGATCAAGCCGGGGCCGATGATAAAAGAATTCGTGTTTGATCTCGTTCACTATGGCTGCTGTCTCGCACGGTGCCCGCCATCTGAGGCAGGGTATCAGCGTCGCAAAATCAGCGAGGTCGATACACACACCTGCATTCACACCGCGCTTTTTCGCCGAGACACGCACTTTCTTGTCTCGTCTCGCCTCGCATCTCTTCACTCCTAATGCCTCCATCGCAGCCGCACCGAAGTCCGCCCTTTTCCGTCCTACCCAACTCAACTCCCAAGGCATCCACGCCCGCTTCTCTCTCCCCGTAAAGCATGCTCTCTCCAGACCCTTCTCTCCCCTTCGCCTGCCCAAGCCAACTCTCGTCCCCGCGAACGTCACGCAGGTCGGTCTTGGCACCGCTCGCGCGTTCCACTCCGGTCGACCCATTTTCCAAAACATGGTCGACAATGTCCCTATTGCCACCAGGGCCCTCTGGGAAGCTGAGTGGGATGTCAAGATGAAGAAGAAGGAAGAACGCAGGTTGCGTCGTGCCGCACAAAACAAAACAGTTCCCAAGTCTCGGGAAATGCTCAAGCCCAAACTTACCCCTGTCATGACTCGGTCTGAACTCGATGTCTACTTCCCCGTCCAGCCTCTTCCGGCCATTACCACCCACCTCCTCGTGCCTCTTGCCCCGACCCCGACTGCGCGCCTCCCGTTGTCGGCACGAAACGGTGGCGATACACACCCACTGCTCCCCATCGTTGACCTGGCCTCCATTCACACTACCCACAGGCTGCATTCCCTTAGGGTATCCACCCTGTTTTCCAGACTCGACACCGCAAACGTGTGGGATGACCCTGGAGTCAATGTAGACGCATACGCTTTCGGTTCGCGTCACGACACACAGGAGACACAGGATAAGCAGTGCACCATTTTGCGCGTCACATTCAGGGGATGGGATACCACTCGTGTCCGCACCGTCATCGGTAACAGCTCGGAAGAGTGGTATGCGCTCGGAGAAACTCCTTTAGATGGTCATCCCACTTCAGTTCCCATTCCCGATCCGGGACACGCACTCCATATGAACAATCGCTCTGAGTCGCCCTTGCTTGAGAGTATTGCCGATTTTGATATAGGTTCTCCTCAGATAGTGCATGATTCAGGTGATGTGTTATCTCCACAACGTGGCCGTGCTAGCGCACAGCACGATCTTGTTTTCCCCACGCTCGACTTCTCCTCTGCGTTCTCGGACGCTGTGGACACTGTTCCACCCCCTCCTCAGCCAGTGGTGTTCTTGCGCACCGTCTCGGAATTGACTGGTGATACTGAGCTCGCCTCGCAGTCATTAACGGACTCTTGGGAACACTCGTCCTTTCCTGGGAATGCTATTGAGATGAAGCAATAAGTTTTTGATACATCCTCGAACACTTCTTGTATCCATGTTTTGTGTATATATGTGGGTTTACCGTCCTCATCGCGGTGTTCTGGATGATTAAGTATCAGGATTCCTGTGTTCCCTTATCCAATATAGGATCGTTGCTGGCAACCTTGGTACCTTGATTAACCCTTACATTCCCGTATTTGATGCTCGAATTCTTTCGTTTTTATCCCCGTTTTTTTTTTCGCCTAGTGTGGCCCTCTAACTCAAGTCAGAAATATGGTGTACCTGTGGTACATCACCACCCTTCTTGCTAGTACACTCGTGTCTGCGGATTATTATATCGACAATGCCAATACGTCCGTCGTATATTCCATGCCGCCCACCGCGGCAGGACAGGGCTGGCAGACATTCTCGACGTCGAGCCAACAACTTGCACTTGATGTCACCAACTCGACAGGCAACTACAGTATTGTCCTGGATGCCAACCACTGCTATGATCAAAACTAGTGCGTCTCCATCTAACTGTTCTCCCCTCCCTGTCCGACCTCACACCAACAGTGCACGTAAGCTATTTACCGTCCTTGTCGCTGGATGTTATTCACATTTTGCTCCCAGTCGGGGTATGCGGTACCTCCGAAGGCTGTTTCGTCCAAATACCCTTTGTAGGTACGCAGTACCGGTTCATTGATTTGCGATACTGCTGCCCTCATTGTACACCCTAGGTTCGGGCATCACCATGTACGTCTTCAACGCTGGTGCGTCAGGCATGTCAGCCAGCTTTTCTATCGACGGTGGTACAGCTGTGCCCAACTCGATCGATGGTCCCCCTGTCCCGTCAAACTATCAAGTATCCAACGTTTCCCTGTATGACATTCAAGGTCTTCCCACTGGGAATCATTCCATCAGAATGACCCTGCTGGATTGGAACGGTGGCGGCACTTCAATGAAATTCGATTATGCACACGTCAACGAGACGTTCGTGGTGTCTCCAACAACGACGGCTACCTCGGCACCTTCCACAACATCTTCTCAGACGTCCTCTCAGTCGCTCACGCCCACTTCCGCTCCAAGTTCGGCGTCGTCTAAAAAGTGGATCTTTTATTTATGCAAGTTGACATTGTCTGACGTCTTATTTTTGTCGCTTCAGAGCCAATGTTGGAGCCATCGTTGGGGGCACGGTGGGGGGCTTGGCCCTCCTAGGCCTCGTGATCGGCTGTGTATACTTGCGTAAACGCAGGTCAACGCACCAGGCTGTGTTGCCAACTCCAGCTCCAGCTTTCCACGTAAACCCGTTCACGTCAGAATTCAGCAGTCCCACTCTACCACCAGTGGCATCGTATGGAAACCAGGCACCATCAACATCCCAATACGGGGAACGAACGGACCCGCATACGCGCTCCGCGATCCTCCGCGACGCACTCGCAGCTGGCAACTATGCCTCCCTTTCGCCAGATGAGACTTCTCAGTCGATCAGCTCTGGACGTCACTCCACAGTTTTTCAACCGCTTCGCAGACAGCCTTCGTTCGATACGGACGATAGACGGCCCCGCCCGAGCGTGGACGAAACTACACCTTTTTCGGATTCATCGCGATACAATCTCAAGGCAGAGCAAGTCGAGATCATTGACCGCTTGCGAGGAGACAATGTTCCTCTTGGGACGATCTCCCGTGTCATTGAGGGATTTGTGACGGCGAATCTTACGGCGGGCGAGACGAGGGACAGGGGGTTGAGCCGGGCGGGGAGTTTTCTGAGCAGCGGGCTACCGCCTCCAAGTTACCAGACGCGGGATGGCTAGATGGATGGATGTTGGTGACACCTTGCTATCGTTTGTTGATAATTCACATATGTCATTCATTGCTCAGAGCCCCAGAGCGAAATGAATAATACTGAAAGTAATGTGCCTGATTCCTTACAACCTTACAAAGACCCACAGAGACAAAATAGGGTATTCTCGATGCGTGACCATATGTCGCTGAGTAAGTGTTCTGTATATCCTGCAATTCACCCCATCTCAGCTACGAGATCGTAGCTCGGTGGTGCGGTCGAAAACGTGTTCGACCGCGCAAGCCTCGTCTCTCTCTCCCACTCCCGAATGCCAGCATGGCGGTCAGCAAGCATACGCTCCATCACGCGTGCAATCGCTGCCGCAGGCACATTATTTTGGTGCAGACTATTGATAAAGTCAGCCTGTTCGTCCGTCAACAACGGCGACCTCTCCGAGTCTTGGCGCACGTCCGAGGGCGAGGACTGTGACGTTGGCGCGGCGTGGGCGCTCGTGTCGTTGGACACCACGAGCCCCGTCTTGCTGCGCGTGCCAGAGGCGTTGCTGCCGCTGGACGTGGCGGTGAACGGGGTGACCGTGTCTCGAGTGCTGTCGGGCAAGCTTGGGGTAGCTCGTGCGTCTGATGCGCCGAGGCGGTTGGGAATCAGGGGGGTGAAGGAAGGGGAATTGAAAGGTGTGGGGGCGTTCCCCGAGGTCGCAATCGTTGGCGGGTTGTACCCAGAATAGGGATCGTACGCCCCGTGTACGTTGGGAAAGGCGGGATCGTATCGACCCGAGGGGTTGAACGGAGGCGATGGGCTGCTGGCGTGAAGATCAATCATCTCTGGTAGGTGCATGCGTCGACGACGACGACGTAGCCTGAAGTATGCGAGGACGCCAACTACGATCAAGGCAGCTGCACCGACCACACCGCCGACGATGGCAGCGATATCGGTGCTAGATACGGTAACACTGAGTAACGGTGCTGTGTACAGATTAACGGACGTACTGTGATGATGATGAGGAACTGGGTGATGCGGACGCAGATGCGGATGCACTGGTTGTTGTTGAAGCAGAGCTTCTCGTCGTCGTCGTCGTCGGCGTTGAGGCAGTAGCATTGACAACAAACGATTCGTTGACGTATGCGTAGTCAAACATCATCCCGCTATAGGACCCAAAGAGGTCGTTGACAAGTAGCCCGAGAGTATGGGTGCTGGACGGTAGTCGTTGGACATCAAACATGGACACGTTAGCGATTTCATAGGTAGGAGCGGGAGGCGCATTTAGCACGTTTGTCTGGGTGTGGACGCCATCAACAATTATGCTGGCGTTAATTCCTACGGGTCCAGCTTGGTAGACATAGATTGTGATCCCAGAGCCTAGAATCAATGAGCATAAATAGGACCGGAAAGGGAATTGATCCTACCCGTGAAAGGGATGGTGAGCAAACAGCTGTCGGTATCGAAACATGCGGCGTCTACTTAGGTGTCAGGGCTAGACAAAAAAGCGGCTTGCGCAAGCTCACATCGACTGAAAATAAGATATCAGCAACGCAACCTAGGAAAGCGTCGGAGTAGATGACGTACTAGGTGTGATTGTAGCAGGCGAAGGCATCGATGACTTGATAAGTGCCGTTTGGTAGCAACAGCTCGAGGGATGCACCACCAGCAGCAAACGGGCCCCATGCAGCCTTTGGTCCGGAGGAGTAAGTGAGGGTTGCGTTAGTATCGTCAATGTAATAGTCGGCCCATACAGTAGATATGAGGGCGAAGGGGAAGAAAAGACGACCTCTCCATCTGAGGCGAGGCACAGTGAGGGCCATGATTCAATCACAAAGTGCGAGAACGCATGTCAGCACACTTTGGTCAACATAAGGCAGTGCAGGGTTTCATTACGTTCGCTTACATGCGACAAGGCAACCATTGTGAGTGAAAAGGATAACGACGAAAAACACGTTACGGGTATACCCCAGTGCCCTTGAATCACTACCGGCAGAGAAACGTCTCTCTAGTTGGTTCGATTCGCGTTTGAACAATAAGCAAGTACTACTTGCACGCAGAGCAGGGGCAGGAACCACAAGACCTTCCTAATTTGGAAGCGACAAACAAGCAATAAACGTCAACTGTCAACGTTTCAAGTCCCACGTTTACAAAGAACCTACAAAGTTCCGCATGCCACTAGCACTGTGGTCGTCGAGACGAGCAAGCACGTACTTACCAGTTAGCACTTCATCAGACTCCAGATCACCCTCAAAATACCAGTGGGATATGTACAAGCTCGCCAGAAATGGCCCCGCCTCATTCACACTCCTTGCCATCGCTCTCCTAACTGGGCTGCTTGGCGGATACATGTTTGCCAGTCCTCCACGTAACGAAGAACTCTGCAGCTTCCCTTTTGACTCAGCCAACACTGTAACCCCCAATCACGATGTTTTCTCCGAAATATCACAATCGCCGAGTATCCCTCCGCTCGCCCAAGAGTCACTGCCGGACAGCGACGATTTGAGCCTCGAAGCGTTGCGCTCCATAGTAGCAGAGACAAGAGGATACTACATTCGCGACTATAGTATGGGATTGGGATGGAACAACGTCAGCCAATTTGTTCTGGTCGTGTTCGTGTTTCGGCGCTTACCTCCCTCCAGATGCGTTATATCATCGAGACCGCTCTCTATCATGGATCACTACTCAACCGCACTGTCATAATACCTTCATACATCTACGCTCGTTCATGTGAATACGAAAAGTGAGCCCCGCCACGTTTGTTCCATCCGCTCTGACCTGTTTTCCAGCGCGGTCTGTGCGGCACACGCACAAATGATAAACCGAGGCGATGCAATCAACTCCGACGAGTGGCAGCAACTCCCTGAAGAACAACAGATGGGATGGAAGATCCCCACGTCTGTCATGCTCAATCTTACCCACCTCCGACGCACCCAGCCTGTCATCACCGTTGCTCAGTACCTCCGCCTTCATGATCTCTCACCAGAACTCGAGCTTAGCAATGGCCAATGGGACACGCAAAAATTCCATGAGAAACCCAATGTGCATGACACAGAGGGAAAACCACCCAGCTTACACGTAATCGAAAATTGGTGGTACGATCCTCAAGGCCTGAACCGCGTGGACAGGCTGTCAGAGGACATGAAATCACGTGGACATTGGGACTCACTTCTTGGGGATTCGGGAAAGGATGAGCGCGGTGGTTGGCCAACACCATCCAAGACGGACGTATATTCGACCCTCGAGCAGCAACTGTCTGGAAGACAATACGTATTGGAGTTTGAGAGAGCACGGTCGCTGCTTCGTAACATTGGAATTCGAGGCATCACCTCGGACGAAGGCCTTACCCAAGTCTTGAACGATGATGGTTGGGAAGTCCTGTACACGTTCGAAGGAGCGTGAGTCAAAAATTTGGTCCTACTTATTCTCCTGACCCACAAATTTAAATTCAGTCTTGGTATGGATTATGTCAAGAACGTCGTGAACCCGATCAAGCAAGTCGCACCACGTGACTCCATTCGCGGATTCATGGACGACTACTATGACTTTACTGAAGACGTACTTCTCCTCAAAGGCGAGATCCACTATGAGCGAAAGCCGGTAGGTCTTGATGGTGGTTTGCGCACGTGTCATCAAACTCGTTCTGCCAAAGGCCGGTCTGCGATTCACCTCCACATATGCAAGAGACACCTTTGCAAGACTCGTATTGTATCAAGTGCGTCACGTTGACAGTGTCATGGAGTTGTCGGCAACGATGGCCCGGCGAATGCAAGAACTTGTAGGTGGACGAATGTGGAGGGCCGCACATATGCGACGCGGTGATTGTGCGTTTCGTGTAGCCTTTTAGTTGTGCTTGAACCTGATATTTGCCTTAGTTGTGCGTTACAGCTGGGCCATGCAAGCAGATTTTGGAGATCATCTCCAACGGATCAAGGATCATCTGGACGCAAGCAGAGATATCCTCCAATCTCTTACACTCCAAAACTTGGGCACCTACGCCATCCCTGATGTTGTTGTCAACCCTGAAATCGTTCTTTTCCAACCACCACTCGAAGATGACTTGTAAGTTGAGTGATGCATAGTCCATATTCCATCTTATCCCACATTGCAGGATATACATCGCCACCGACGAACGAGATCCTGGCAACCTTGCCTATCTTCATGATCATGGCGTCGTTCGGGCCTCCGACCTTATCACTATTGAAGACCGCAGACGTTTTGGGTGGCCGCTTTTGATAACAGACGTGCTTGGCATTGTCGAGCAAGACTTGCTGGCGCGAGCGTCTTTCTTCTATGCACATGCCCTGAGTTCCGTGGGTGGGGGCGTCATTAACATCCGCGCTGCAAGCGGTGCCGATCCACGAACCGCTCAGGTCGACTGAACATCATACGTAGCAGTATCACATGGATAATCTAATTTCTTTTACTGTAAGGCGGATTTATTAGGGCAGAACGGTGAGCCTGAGACTCAAGTTCGACGTGACTAACTCAATAACCTCAAGACTCAACTTTTATTTCCTCTGCTCCAGTGTCGCGTGTACCGTGAGTCAAGTGTCCTATCAGCACTATGCACATGGTGATGGCTGTATAGTGTTGGAATGCCATTTGAGTACCGATGTCAAGGTCTTATTCTCCACGTTGAAGCTCATGGTGCCTTCTGTAGTTCTTGAGTGTCAGTTTCTCCTTGAAGACTTGTAAACGTTTTCTCAGGTTCCCAAGTTCGCAGTGGGAGCTTGCTAGTAGCAACGGGCTATAGCAGGTCCTGTTCTGCGACGTTCGTGAAGCTAGAGCGGCTTTACATCAACTATTAATAACAAATTTTGGCTAGACATCCGAAGATCATTTTGCACCACAATCTTGAAGAATGCAGTGTCATGATTACAAGTTGCGTCCATGTGTGCACGGAACTCTGAACTCTATTCCTGTCTGGTTCGGGTTTCACATTCACAGCTAGCAATTTGATTAACGACTCATTTTGACCCACTCCTCTCTCGTGACCAGTGCCATTTTTACCCGCGTCTCGCTCGCCGTCATGCCATTGATCTCACTCAGCACAAACTCCCAGAAGGTAAGCGGTTCTTTAGCCCATCTGGGAATGCCACAAACGCTAAACGCCACCGCGAATCAGTTCGACTCCGAAGACGCCAAGAGGGCGTTTGTCTCCAAGTTCTCCAAGGTACCAACTCAGAACAACTCCCTCGAATAATCATAAACCACATCCAGTTTTGTTCAGAGACACTCAATAAAGACGAAAAGTTCTGCAACGTCGACGTCCGCTTCAACCCCTACCTTGCCTTTGGGGGCACGTTCGAGCCTGCGTTCATGCTCAAGATTGTCTGTGTATAGATTTTGAGTCACACGCGTGGTATTGCTGACGACGTCGTGTCGCGCTCGGAACAGGTGATTCTCGGTGATGTCACCGCGGCCAACACGCGGGTGTGGGCGGCCAAGTTTTCAGCCTTTTTTGAGACGAACCTGGGTGTTCAAAAGGACCGAGGCCTCATGTAAGTTATGGCAGTATTATGGGCGTTGACGGAGAGGTGCTAAATGTCCGTGTCAGGGCTTTCACGGACCCTGGCCCGGTTTCTATCGGGTGAGTAATAATGTGTACGAGGGGTATTCCATACACTCACTCACCTTTAGGACGAGGGGAACCACAGTTGAAGCTTTACTGGAGGGGTCAGCGTAATGACTCAGATGTGATATTTGATGCGTCAACTTTCGACTCTTCGCTGTATAGTCGATGAGTTTGTAGGTATGCCTGAAAAGTATGTTCACTTGAATGTGAGACTGTCCGTTTGACCCCCCTCTTGAGCTGCGTAAGCGAGCAACCTTCAGTTGTGGGCCCATCAGCATGTTTGTCCGACAAGTGGATGCCGGAAGTAGTTCTGTCCCAGTCTGAACATCCGAGATTCGGCATGTCATTCCCTTCTAACGGCACCTAAAACTACATCTTCTCAAATCTTCACCGGTATTTCGATTATCTAGCTTAACTGTCCTCTGTAGAGTGCCAGTCTTCCCCGAGCAATCAGCATCAAGTCTGGAATCCCTATCGGCGATGCTATGGAGGATTGGTCGAGCTGTCCCCAGGGACTTCATTCTTTTTTGAAGAAGCCACTTTCTCCACGTCCTGTCGTTATGGTCATGAAAGACACACTGACTTGCCGAGCGTGGACGTACCCCTTCTGATGTGAACGTGCTGTGACCAACAGTGCCTGCACTTTCTTTGGCGGTTAGATTGATGATCGGCATACTCCCCGGCGTTCGTGATGGCGTTTGTGGATGGAAGCTGCCGCCAGACCGCGAATTTAGCCTAGGAAGATATTGGGATAGCCGTTGACGCAGGAAAAGAATGAAATCTCACATCGCCACTGTAAAGAACATATATATATATATATATATATTTATGCTTGGACCGTACACGCAACGAAAACTTACAGAGCGTATTCGTGTAGAGTTTGCTCTTGCACAAATGAAAAGGCATCCTGATACAAATGTGAGCGGTGGAAGCGAGCGCGAGGGTGTTGCTCACCAATACAGTTGTTCCTTCGCGTACAGGTAGGCGGAAAGCATGCCGATCTGAAGAATCGACATCAAGACTGCCCGATTGATGGTGAACATGAACACCGTTTTGAGTGTTTCTGTGCGCCTTGAGCCAGCTATCAATGGTTCTGATGATAAAATGATTTGAGAGCCTGCTCACTTCATGGAATCAAAGCGTGGGGGAGCTAGCATGTAACACAAACAGGCTGATGCAAGGAGATCTGACACGAGAGCGCACGACTCCTCGATCGTCACAAACGTCTGAATGGCACCCCATGCATGATCTTGCATTTCCACTGTTGAAGCGGAAAACTTACCTGGTACAGACCCCGAGAAAATGATGTTACCGACCAGAGAGCAAGGAGGGTAGTTCGCACTGATAGGACGGGAAATGCTCAGTCTCGTACAAAACGTAACGGGTAGTATTCTCACCGGTTCCCGTCACTAGCGAAGCTAAAGTATAACAATCTATCAGCTGAGCCTAGCTAGACTTACCAAAAGCCACCAACGCAAGCACAAACTGTCGGCCGAATTTTAGGCCCGTGCACCAGGTCGTGTCATGAATTACCCACCACAAGCGCCGGCGCAGTCCGTCCCAAGGGCAGAACATCGACGGCATCGTTAACTGCAAGTTCAACATAGTTTACAAGGACGAATCCTATAAGACGAAGGAAATCGGTTTACCGAGGAAAACCCGGGTGGCGAAGAAAACTTGTACCCTGCCCATGCTGTCAGTAAACTGAACCAATTGTGATGGATTTGCATACATGGCAGTTACCAGTACCGTTAATTGGTTTTCGACGACCCATGTACTGAGGAATCTGATGTATCGAGGCACTACGGTAACAGAGATCTCGATCACTTACATGGGAATATTTCGCAAGGCTGCTGTATGCCCAAAATTCAGCACCTAAACGATGTTCAGTCCTTGATATGTGTGGTCGATATGAGGACACAGACGAAATAGTAATAGATAGTCTCCGCCATTAAGACACTTGTTGCAGGATCAAAAACACTTGCTTTGTAGTCAGATACTCAAGCATGGAAGATGATAGAGACACACTCACAGTAAGGACATTACCTAGAACTCAGATGAGGTCTGCTTCTATCACTGAGGCTTGAAACTTACTAATACCCTCAACGACCACCGATCCTTATTATTTGTCGTGAAGTAGAGATAACCCTGAACGAACGAAATTCCAACGAAACTGACCGCAAATCGAGCATGCTAGAGGGGCACATATGATAGTAGACGGTACGTACGATGTAGACAAAACGAACCCTGTTGTCGACAAAGGCAAGGAAATCGTAATCAACCTCTTGGGAAACACTCCACGGCGACTTACCCCAATACATAGCTGCGTAGAATTGACCTACCCAAACCACGCCTCCGTCCGGTCCAACCAGGGTAGCCATGACTGTGATTGTCACTGCTGGAGTCACTTCGCCGTGGTTTGAGAGGGTGGTTTCAAGGATGGACAGTCTACACTGGGATGTCCACGGTGGGGGTTGGCAAGAGCACCAGAGCAACTATTGACCAGGCACATGGTTCAGCGTTCAGACCATAGGGTATAAATTTCGCGGACTTGTGGACCCTAGTATGACTGTCGGTAGCAATTCCGGTGTCACATATCAGGTACAATGCGAGTGACGTCTGGGAGCACTCAGGTACAGGTCGAAACGTTGATGAACACTCACGAGTGCAACCGCAGCCAACCGCGCAGACTTAGCCGAATCTAAAGGTGAAACAATTGAACAAAGCAGCAGTCCTATAACCCCAGCATGACGGCAGCATTTCGTCACGGAATCAGTGGCAGGAAGACTGTCAGCAGGGTCACTTCCCCCATAACCAAGGTACTGAAGATGCATCAGTACGAACCCTATCGGTAGTGTAGCGGGCAGTTCAATTATCGACTTTCAAAGAGCATGAAGGATTGACGTCTTGACATTAACAAACAAATCGAATCCTCTAGCATGTCACTGGGACATGGGAAGAAACACGGGAGCACCACCTCACGCTGTGGCGCACCAGGCAAGCTACCCAATAAAATTTCATCCTTGGGAATCGCTTGGGATGGGTGGCATCGTGTTCCTCAATGTTTCTACTTTTGCAATCATCCCTACAACTTTGTTAACCAAACAAACCCACGAGAATTTTCAGTCGAAAGATGGAGGGAACAAATACCTTTTGTGCCACTCCGCGCTGATATGAATCCTTGGATTGGGCATCATATCAAGTCGAAGGCTCACAACGGTTAGTTTGTTAGCCGGAGGATTGCTTGGCGCAGAACCGCTTCGACAAGCATTACACACATGGGTGCCACTACCAGTCCCACAGCACTACTACGTGTTGAACAAATGTGACGGATAAAGGCCACCAGTAAAGAGCACAGTAAGACCTCACCCGGGGACTGTGTATTAGAGGAGCGAAAATTTGCATCCAACGTGTCATCCTTCTCAATAGCCGTATGCGGAAAAATCTTCAACAGGTCTACTTTTGCTGCCAGTGCTACGATAACAAAGTTCTCCAGCATGCAAACTGGACAATGATGACAATGCAACATTTCCGTGCAGAAAAGGAAATCAGCCCTCGTAGGTTTCAAAACGTGCCCATAAGTTGTGAGAACATGGTTAGAGCTACGCTGTCACGCTCCGTTTCTGCCCGGGACACACCCAGTTTGCCTGAGGCTTCTCTTAAGAACACGACGAGATTTCTAGGATAAGTGTTCGAACATATGCGCGAACGGTTGCTGAAAGCTTTCTCGTGAATGTAGCGAAGTCGGCTACTAAACATCAAGTGACTCACCCCGCATATTGAAGGAAAAAGTTGCCTAGATTCCGAGCACAGATTTGTGGACATAACTGGGAGCCAACTTAGATTCCCTGTGACCAAGAACCTTTCCCCCTATGCTTGGCTAGTAGATTTTTACACAATTTTCAAATAAACATTAAGATCGTGAAATGCACTTACACCGATCCGACCCAGATTTGCACATGTTGGACTGCCCAAGATTCATCAAGTGTGTGAGAGCATCAGTGAATTTCAGAATCTCAGTCCGTGTGATGCTTGACAGAATGATGATAATGATCGACCTCTCATTCTGTGTGCCACTGATTTTTTGGGGCACATACTACAATTAAATCAGTATCGTCAACAAATCAACCATAACCGTACACATCAGGCAACGCTCTCCCCTTCCGCAGCTCGTTTTTAGGGCTTAGACAAGTTCGCAGACAATTCCACCATGTCCCGAGATTGTGCAATCGTATCAGTGATTTGGGCCAGCGAAGCGATGGAAGTGTCCCCTGTTCCCGAGATCTGTTTTTTAACTTTGGCCAATACCTGCTTCGTTGCCCAGTCAAAGTAGGCTGACTTGCTCGTCTCCCACGGCCGCTTTCCAGGATCCACCAAGGGTAACTGAGTCAATGCTGCCGTAGACTCTGGGGTGAGGGCTGGAAGAGATGAAACGGCGGAAAACATGTTTTCCAGCTGATCAGGGACTTTATACAGCTCGCGTAGCTGAGGCGAGAGAAGGAACGACAACTGATTTTGTTGTTTTTCACTCCTAGTGGCCAGAGCTGCAGACGTCCTGACAGACCGAGTTAATAGGCGCTTCAAGCGCCGTTGCTGTCAACAGACAGCGCTAAGTCCTAGGCGAGGGGAGAACTTCAAAAGACTTACCGCGTCGATCTTTTTGCGCAGTTCGTCGAGTTCTGACATGAGTTCGGATGCTCTCTCCGGTGGACAGGTGAGATCAAGACCTGCTTGGTGAGGAACGACGATCGGCAAGTCCGCAGGGATGGCAAAGATATTGCGCAGGGACCAGGTCTCGAAGAAGTCAAAGGCGATGTCTGTATGGTATTCTAGCAGAGTCTGAAATGCGACTAGCCCTTGCTCGACTTCTTGTGTACTGTCCCAGTCTTCACTGACTCTCTGTTCGCGGTCAGTTGCCCAGCGGAACAGAAACTCCTCCAGGCCGTCGGCAGCATTGGTGATGGCTTCGTTAGCAAAGTTGATGATATCGTCGAGGAGAAGCTGAGGAGAGAATTGAAGGATTTCGGGGAGCAAGACAGAAGGAACGGTTGGTCTTTGTCCTGGCGCGCTCATAGTGGAAGCGAACGGATCAAATACAAGTACACAACGCGTCTTTCCACTGCTCTTTGCCATGACGAGTTGGACCGTCGATTCTAACGAGGCGCTTGAACTCTCACTGGGTAAGTGGCAAGACAACTACTCGCTCGACTGGCTAGGAACTTGTGAAACGCAGTGCGTGCACAACAAGACAGACAAGTGCTTGGAGACGAGTCCTTTGAGGGATTCCACCCAACATTCACGTATCCGGTGAGAGCACCTTTCATTGTTTCCTGACATGATTTTGATAGGGACTCGATAGATATATGGAGAAGACGAAAAGATATACGGCTACGAGGATCTTGTTATTGACGTACGAACTTTGTGTCGCATCTTCTCCGTGTTTAACCTTGGCGTAGTTACGTTTCGCGTCCGGATCACTGGCGCAGTTCTTGTCAGTTCGCTATGCAGGAAAGCTTCCCACGTCTTCCACAGTGGATGACGTAGAAGGCATCCTTAGTCCATTCATTCCCCCAGGTATGCATATCTGCTGGAGTCTTGCAATCCAACTATTCATGAGGCTATGCAGGATATGAGACAGACGAAGCAGCATTTCTTGCCCGGGTCGAGGAGGACGCCACATCCTTTCGACCTGTTGGACGACGCATCCATTCATATACCCGTCCTTCGCCAACCGCATCCTCGGAGGAGGGAAATATTGAGTACGAAGTGTACCATGTAAGTGCCACCGTCTGTGACACTGCTTAGGGGATTGAGCATTACAGGCTACATTCCAAGACCCCGGTTTTCGCGAGTATCACAGAAGGATGCAGTTATTTATACTGTTATATATCGAGGCTGGCTCGTATATCAACGAAGAGGAGGATAGCTGGGAATTCGTGGTGCTGTTAGTCCCCTTTACTCTTTTCACGTCCTGGAAGTTCATGACCATGCTCGCAGGTTCGAAAAGTGGCAACGGAGGGATGGAACTCTGACATACCATTTTGTTGGTTATTCATCGCTGTACGACTTTTACTGTTTCCCAGAAAAAGTTCGGTTGCGATTGAGGTGCGTCAATCTATCCTTGCCCTACCTCGTCCATTCAGTCCAACTCACCAACAAAAAGCCAATTCGTCATCCTTCCACCCTACCAGAGGCAAGGTCATGGATGTAAGTGGTTGTTCAACAAACGCCTTTCGTACACCAACGTTCTCCGTAGCCGAGCTTTACACTGCCATCTACAACCTCGCTTTGTCGCGTCCCGACGTGTCTGAGTTGACCGTGGAAGATCCAGCAGAGGCCTTTGAGGATTTGAGGGATCGTAACGACCTTCGAATACTTCTTGCAAACGAACGATTCATGAACGAAGGCTTTGGGGCTTCCAATGCGACAACTTCCCATGGAGGCGGTCGTGTCCAAAAAGCAAAGTCTCGTTTACGCACTGTACCACACGGTGGAAGTACGAAGAGCCGAGGGAAGATGGGTCCACCTATAGACAGAGCGTGGTCGGAAAAGTGGCGCAAAGATCTCAAAATGGCCGGCGTAAGAACGTTGCTCATTCTTGCGTGGGTCTTCTGACCGACCTTATATTTGTAGAGACAATTCCATCGGCTCGTGGAGATGCTCGTCATGTTACATCTTGACCCCACAGACGTACAGAGTGCCAGGGCGTTTCGACTGCAAGTCAAAGAACGGCTTTACCGTTTTAACTACGTAAGCGTACTTTCCGTTCCACGAGTGACATGCTCAGACGCTTGCCAATCACCAGGAATTCCTAGCTCAAATGGAAAAGGAGGAGCGACTGCAGAAATTAGAGGAGACGTTCCAAAACGTCCAAGAAGACTACAAAAGGCTGCTGGCTATGGTCTAATGAGGACTGACTCAGATCTATGAATGCATGATAAACATGGTTAATAGCACAATAGATACAGTGCGGATATCACAGCACGGCAACAGATACACAGAATGTGAAAGCGGGAAGATGTCCGATGTCACTGCAAGATCATGTAAAGTGAAAGACTCCGACTGTGTTGCCAAAACCAGCTACGGCCAATGAGTGGGACGCTTGGAATCCTACAACGCGAGTGAATGGTAAACGGGGATAATCTCGATTGGCTGGCGATGAAGGGGTTGATGAGGATGAATGGTGTCGGTCGGGAGATAGAGAGGACATTGCAGAGCCTCGCAGAACCGAGGTAGCAAGATCGTAGGACCAGCATTCCCATCGATCCAGAGCCGCACTCGACAATCCAGAGGAGTGCGTCGTCGAGATCGGACAAGAAGTTGTCGCTCTGTTCCCCGCTTGCGAACGGGATATGCGCCGAATGCCCACAACTTCAGCTCCCGCGATATCCCAACCACCGCGTTCGCAGGTCGCTTCTCCGCCCTTGATCACTGTGATATCTGTCCGAGCTGACGAACGATCAAGTGGACCAAGGGTACAGTCTATCTCACACTCGTCTACTGGCACGAGTGTTTCAGATGAACGGCGCAGCGATTCTTTCTCGGATGCCCTGCGAGGCAGTATTCCATGCCCTGAAACAGGAAACGAAGCCTCCGAATCAGATGAAGTGCTTGTGGATGAGAGTCTTCGGGAGAATGGGGAGGAAGAAGCGACGCTACTGCTTCGCGAGCGCCGCCCAGAAGTGAGAATGGCGCCAGCTTGAGGGGTACTTCCAGGACAAGAGCAATGTCTTGATTCCGAGGGAAAATAAACTCGATAGAAGATAACTGCAGGGCCAACGGAGAGGGCAGTCACCAAACTATCAATAGGGAGTTCTCCGCAAAGGCGACAGGTCTCCAAGTGGACAGGCGACAATCGTAATCGATCAACGGTTCCATGTGGTTCGTCGACGACCAACAGACACTCGGAAGAAACGGCGTCCCATAAAGAGACCACACCAGCGTCTGAAGCAACACCTATGATAGTTTGCTCGTTGTCCGCCACTTTGACTTGGCAAGCATGGACCTTTGCGACGCTGTCAGCTGGGTTACCGGCAAGAAGATTGCACCGAATGTGCGACGTCTCTGGAGCATCACCGATTTCCATGACCTCGACGGAACCGTCGTCAAGGGAGAAAGTAACAAATAGAGAGGCGACTGATTGCGTCGATGTGATATTGGTCCGAAGCACAGCTGAAGACGAACTCGGTTTGATGGGACGCGAAGAAGGATGGGGAGCGAACGTCCATTGTATAACAGTCCCGTTCCCGTAGCATGCAAAAATGGATGAAGGCTCTTGTGAGCGTGAATTTGACCCAGGGTTTTGTTTGGGGGAAATTGAAGACGAGCGAGAGAAGTGGAGCTCTGTCACTCCGGATATATTGTCTTGGGACACCAGCAGTTTGTAGTGTTTGACATCCTTCCCAGCAATTGCGCAAACGTTAACAGCCCCCGAAACAGTCCCGAACGCAAGGAAATCACCATTGTCGTCTAGCGCGAGCGCAGAAATGGTGTCTGTGGCAGATGGATTGAACGGTCTGATAGTATCCGGTTCTGCGTCTTTGACGCGCCAACAGCTCACTTCGTTCTGTAGGCCCACTGCTGCGAGAACTTGTCCATTTTTGCTCACCGCCAATAGTTCCACATCGGTAGCAAAACCACGTGGCAACGTTGAGAAAAGAATGTGGTTGACCAGGGTAGATTCAGTGTGCTCCGATACTGCCTTTTTGTCATCTCGATTCCGCTGAGCTTCCAAGAGCTCCGCATCCTTCAACAGGTAGAGCAACAGTGCGTAAAGGGGCACAATTGTCAATGCCATGGGAACTGGGAGAATTTTGAGGAGCCAAAGCATGATATCCAATGTTGGCGTGGAAGACCGAATGCTTTGTTGAACACTCTGGCTAACTGTGCCAGCTGGCCGGAAAGCGACAATAGTGGGCACTTCTATTCGCAGGTGAACCAAACGATGTTCATCAGGATTGAGAACCTTCCATAACAACCAAGATGGATCTTGAGTTTGATTAAGAGGCGGCTTGGCAAAGACGGGGAACGAGGGAGAAAACGTAACACCAAGGTTGCTATTATCATATACACTTGGGCGGGTGAGTACATAGAGCGTAGCAGTGGTTGCCAGGAGCTGGCATGAGATGAGAAAGTGGCTCGGGAGATCTGTGTTGAACGGAACCCACCAGCAAGAGACTGATATTGGTAATCGCACGGCCCTTGAGCATCACTTTGAGTTGATAGGTGACGCGCTGCTGCCAGGAAGTCGGCGCTGATGGAGGTTTTTCGTGTTGGGAACCTGCCATTATTGGTGTCAAACTCGAATTCTGTCTAATGAGTTCGTCCAACTTTGTACGGATCGTCAGAATACCAAATAACCACGATCAATGGGAAAGCCACTCACCTCTAATCGCTGGATATCAATCGAAAGCACAGCCAAGAAAAATGTGTGTGCTAGGAACCAATGAGCCACCAGCACCACTACCGCAAATGTGCAGAACTGGCTAATGGCACCAGTAGAACACCGCGCAATGGTTCCCAACACGCAGTTGTAACCAACGACCTTCAGGGTATTGGATAAACCTGCGCGACTCAAACCTTCCGCTATTCTCTCTTTGACGGGTAGGGTAACGGACGTTTTGGTGACTGCATCAACCTGCGACGGAAAGATAAGCCAAACGAAAATCAACAGAAAGTTAACTCGGTACCAAATTGAACATATTCTCCGCTCCCACAAATATAATAACAATAGGTAAGAGACTCCTAGCATCTCGCTATGAGAATATGACATATCTAGAAAGGTTTTGCACATACCAGGGGACCATGTTGACTTTGAAGCGCATTAGTGAACAGACGCTAAGGCTGGTGATGGTACTAGCAGCAATCTCAAAGAAGGCCGTGAAGGTCAGGCCAGATCTAGTGTGGACTCCATTCATGCGCTTCATAGACCTCCTGACGTATGCAAAAAATACACCATATGCAAGATAAACGAACGAAGAAATGGATGAGAAACTTTGCTCCTTGGAAAGTCCGTGGTCGTACTAACAGACGTCAAGACCTCATTAATGAAGAAGAAAGCCAAACTGACCTCGAGGGCAACGAGTGTTGGCTCGATCGTCTCGGTGACAGCATCGTTGCCTTGTGTGACATTCTTCAAAATATCGAGCCAGTCATCGTGGCTAGCTTTGTTTAAGCAGTCAGATTCGAGAAACACGAACGTGTGCACAAGGAATTTCGCAAAATCAATGCCAAGAGTCCGTCCTGCGAGAACCATCTGGGGTGAGATGGGAATTCCAGCGACGGAAACGCCATCGTTATTCTGGAGGGCACTCAGGATGTCTGGGTCCGATAGAAGACGTGATTCATCGTGATTCCAAAACGCGAGCGGAGTGAATACGACACACTCGTTGCGTGCTTCAAGACAAGGTACACCCTGGGACTTGACGCGTTCTAGGATTCGCCGTTCGAGATGCAAGGCAGACACGAGCGTTTGGTTGGTCAAAGCACCTGCATCGTCAGGGGTGATACTGTGTATCAAGATGCGTTCCACTCGAAGCGTGCGGTCGGAACCACAGCGTGCGCGGATCAGCTCGCTGTCGAGTGTTTGAATGTTGGATTGACCCAGCCAAAAATCCTGAAGATCCGAGAGGGCATCGCTACCGTAGTCGGGAAGGAACGAGTCGACGACATTTGATGTGGATGTGAGACGCGAGTAGGAAGGCGTTGAGGAATAAATTGCCAGTGCAGGATAAGAGAGCGATGTGATGACGACCGCGGACACGAGAATAAGACGAATCTGATGGGTTGCACAATGTCTATGCGTCGTGTTAGGACCACCGAACCTTTGCGGCGAACTCGAACGTACATTCCGAAGGACCGTAAGGAGGTGTCCGCCAAAGTCCGTATTCGTTGACAGGCAACGGCAGCGGACGAAAACAAGTCTGCAGTTGGTCGTGCCATGCAAAACGTTCAGGTCGCCGAGCGCATGCGTGACTAACTTGGCTGTACAGTATGGCTAGTTGGTCACCGCGGTCAAGAACTAGAACTACGGTCATAGCTTAGCACTGCATGACTCTATCCTAGTACGCACGCACGTGACTCCAATAATTTGTTCTTAGAAATCAAAACATCAAAACATGGAAGCAGAGTAGATCAGATAATGTGGTATATCGCTGTCCCCGACTCTACCCCACCTCACGGTCACCGCGAAGCTTGCGAAAGTTGCACCAGGCCGTGAAATCGCTCTCGGTAGCTATCCGCGTAAAGGAGGATAACCAGGCCACTGACAAAGTCCCTGACCAAATGAACGTCAGCATCCAATCCAACGCGAATCATAGAATATGTACCAGCTTCGCACTAAGGAGCGGATGGGGTAGTCAAGGACCTTTGGAATCCTTGTCTGTACGAGAGATGGCCATCTGTCGGTAACAATCGCTTTTGGGTTTGTCAAGGCCCGAAGACCTTCAGGCCCACCTGTCGCCGACCATCAGAAATTCTACGTCATCTGGGGATCGTACTGGCTTACCGAAGCGGCCAAATCCGCTTGATTTGGTTCCCCCGAATGGAAGATCCTGGCTGTAAAAGCGAAAAAAGAAATGTATCGACGACAGCTCGAAATGGCGACCTGTGTAGACTTACTTCAACTGTGCGTAATCATCAGAAACATTGATTGGCGACCAATGAACGAAACTCACGTAGAACACTCCGAAATCGTTGATGGAGACCATCCCACACTCTAACTCTCGCGCAACTTCCAGGCACAAGTCCTGGTGAGGTCCAAAAACGCTTGCTCCGAGACCATATTTAGTGCCATTAGCAATCTCGATCGCTTCTTCGATGTCGTCGTAACGGATGAGCAAGGCAATTGGTGCAAACACTGATTTCATTTATCAGTTTGGGAAATACACCTTAGCAACAAACTCACATTCTGTCTGCGCAATCTTTGACTTGGGGTCGACATCACCGAGCACTGTTGCCGAGAAGTATGCATTACCAGCACAAGAAGGATGGAGGTACTTCTTTCCGCCAATGTCCATCCTCGCACCCGCCTCGTGGGCCTCAAAAATGAGGTTTTCCAGCATGTCAAAGCGGTCGCTCGTAAGCATAGATCCGCAATCAACCGTGTTGATGTACCCTTCCCTTGACGGCGCCAAAACGGACCCAACACGCAACTTCTTAACCCGCTCAGTCAGAGTCTCAAAGAGCTCGTCATACTGCTCAGAGTGTACGATCAAGCGCTCGATGCCGATGCAATTTTGACCAGCATTTTGGCTGATAAAAGTCAACAGAACAATTAACCACGTACAAGCAAACGAACTCACAAAACACCACGCATCCAGACACTTGCCCACTTTTGAATGTTAGTGTCAGGGAGAATGATAGCGGGGTCTTTTCCACCTAGTTCCAGTGTCACGGGGGTAAGATGTTCTGTTGCAGCCATGGCCACCTATATTACCATTACCACGAGTTACTATCGGATCGTGTCAAGACCGCGTACCTTGCGTCCAATCTCTTCAGAGCCAATGAACGTGATGTGTTTAATCAAAGGTGACTTGGTTAGTACCTCCGCTTTGTCAGGCCAGCAACAAACCGTCTAGCAGTATACTCAGGAAGCTTCATGAATAAGAGAAAGATACCAACCTGAACGATATCGGCGTCATGACCACAGGCTTCAAGTGCCTTGTGTATTGCGCCGACAAACCAGTCAGTGGACCATATCACGTGTTCAGAACACTTCAGCACAATAGCATTCCCAGCAAAGATGGACGCGATAATCGGCGACCAAGCATTGTGCAGTGCTGCAGGCACGTATAAGTAAATACATCACTTGGTACGCGAGTACCACTCACGGTAATTCCAAGATACGATGGCGCAGACCACACCCTTGGGTTCGTAAACGACTTGGGACCTCTTGTAGCTCAGCATCAAATTCGAATACCTCGTCTCGGTTCGTAACGCGCGTTCCCCGTGATTAATCAACCACTCCAACTTTGAGCAAGTTGTCAGAATCTCGCCGAGGGCAGCATCAATTACTAGAGCAAGCTAGTTCATTTTTTCATCCCTGTTTAAAGCAGACAGACTTACGAGTCTTCCCAGTATCACGGCACGCGACCTTCGCGCAAGCTTCCTGGTTTTCGACGAGCCACTTGAGCAGACTCCGCATCACCCTGCGTCGCTGAACAAACGTGGTTTCTGCCCATGCCACTTGTGCCTGTTTCGCCCGCCGTATCTTCGCTCGGATTTCGCCCTCGTTGTCCGCTATGACTGTTTTGATATGTAGCGAGTTTGCGGGGTCGTAGCACGTGATATAATCTCTGCCGCCCATGAAATGGTGAGGGAGAAGGTCAGGTTCGGTGAGATGCGACTCGAGGTTCGCGTCACGGATCCTTAGTGATTGCCATTGAGGGTCTGCGGCCTCAAAGGACAGAGTGAGACAGGTGGAACGGAACGAGCGTAGACGACATACTTCGGGTGTGTTGTGTCTGAAAGGCACGGCGCTATTGTGTGCCTTCTGGTAACGATCAAAGACTAGCCAGATACCGAAGGCCGAGAACACAGTCAAAAGGTACATGACCTCAAGAACGCTAGCTTTTGGATCATTCTCAAGCCACAAGTTGAGAGTGCGCAGAGGATGGAAGATGGCATAGAAAAATGAAGGCATTGTCGACGCTGCCTGCACACTCACTGGCAGCTGCACGAACACCGTCAAGGGGAGGATCAAACAGCAAACTTGGTAAAACGCGTGGAGCCTCTTGGTCGCGATCACGTGGCCACTGCACAGTACTTAACAAAATAAATAAATACACAAAACCAACAACAAAATGGATAGGTCGATGACGACAGAAAGAAGCCAGTCATTCCTTGTCATCCCGACCGTGCAGGCTGCATCCATTCCCAACTCTAACAGGAGTCCTTCTTCAATCTAGGATGATCTAAATGAGCCTCGCGAGTGTGACGAGCAAAATTCTTGCGTGAGACCCATTTATCACACCCCTTCCACCAGCAATAGACCTTGGTTTTCCAGTCCATGTCTCTGATGTTGTGGGTATCGCGGAAATGAACTGGAACCATCTTGCAGGAAACCTTAGCACCGCAAGTCTTTGAGGGGTCCTTATCGGTCCACTGACAAAGCACAAGCTTCTTGCATGAGTGAGTGACCTGCACGAGTCGAGATATGTATATGCGTTCATGGATCGGCGTGAAGTCAACTTGCTTACATCGCAGACTTCGTCGCAGAGTTCATCTTCATCAAGAAGATCATTCTCCTTCAACTGATGCTCGTTTGCCTATGAATGCTTCAGGACTGAAAGGTACAGAAAACACACTAAGGAAACACACCAAGGGATTTGATGCACTATCCGTAGTTGGATGGAAGGTGATGCGCGAAGGATCCAGCGCATGGCAAAGTTCACTCTTGTATGGTGCAGACATCGGTCTAGACGAAATTGCGATATCATCAAGAAGATCATTCTTCTTCAACTGATGCTCGTTTGCCTATGAATGCTTCAGGACTGAAAGGTACAGAAAACACACCAAGGAAACATACCAAGGGATCTGATGCACTAACCGTAGTTGGATGGAAGGTGATGCGCGAAGGATCCAGCGCATGGCAAAGTTCACTCTTGTATGGTGCAGACATTAGTTTAGGCGAAATTGTGATAGACTTGGGGATGCAAGATTTTCTGGGTAGGGCATTGATATAGTGGTGTATGTTATAGTCTCAGAGCCCTCCAAACCTCCAGGCATGGCTGTCGGATGGCGGGGGGAGGCGGAGGGGTACGCGGCGAGGTGTGAGTGTAGGAGCCCAGCATCCAATCTCGCAAGCGTAAGGGCTGCAAGCCTTACCGATAGTTTGGGAGCGATCCTGGCGTTCTCCGTGGATACGAGTAAAGGTGTCGTGCCGCCAAGATGGATGCCTTGCCCGCTGTCGCTCCCGAAAGCAAGCCAGAATGTCAACGGAAGTCGGAGAGAGGCTCGGAGGACGTAAATACCTGGCTAGCTCCGGCTGCACGAACGCTCCATGGGAGGGAATGGGAGGATCGAAAGAGCCAATAGACAGTGACACCCACGAATACCTCCAGGTGGAGTGTTTGGTGGGTTGGTTATGTTTTTGTTTTAGTGTTGTACCAAAAGCAGGCATGGCAGATGGAAACCTGGAGGTCAACATTCACCGAATCCTCATCATAGGGCTTGGTCAGTGGTTAACCGTGAACAAGATGGATGGAACACGCCCGTGACCATTTTAAAAATTCATATAACTATTCCTGTAGATAAAATTAGACCTTGACGAGACGTACGTACTGGCTTCAGTGCTATTCACAGGCCACCCGATATCGACGCCCGCCCTTTCACCCTACCCCGTAGGTGACATCTCGGGTCAGTACGTTGTCTTCATAGGGTCACTTCCTCGCCGATACAGCTAGACCGAATCCGAAATCAGTGAAAGACTCTACATGATCGATCTTGATGGGCAACGCCAACCAGTTCGATATCGCCATCGCCCAAGGTCATGCAGAAACTGAAGTCCATGCATTGGCGAAAAGGGGGGAAGTTTGCATCGAAATCTAATACGGTACATTGAATTCTCCGTCACTTGATGGTAATCACGCAACTAAGACTTACCCTCGTAGAAGATTTATAATTTCCCGAAGATCGAAACTGCGTCTTGGGTGTCCATGGGATTCCAAGAGCATCCAACTCGTACGTGTAGCCAGTTCGGACGGGAGGGGGTATCGACCGTGCTGCAGAAAAGTACGCAATGAGCGCGGAGATGGTTCTGGTGAGTCGAATGTTTTGTCCGTTCAAGAGACCTCCCCCACTGCTAGATCCAACCACAGAACGGCTGAGCGTTATATTCGCTAACCCTGACAAAGAACGGAGGGGGGTTCGCCATCAATACTCACCGAAGGAGAAGTTGGCTTAAAGAGCAGCACTGGGCGATCTTCGGGGCAGAGATCGGCTATGGAAGCATTCATGTACTCCAAACAAGGTATCCGTTTGCTTGTGGAATCTGGATGTCGTCGGAAGAAGTTCGCACTGATATGGCATCGTCTTTTTCAGCCCAAAGCATGGAACGGGGGTGCAGAAAAATGAACAGAACCTGACAATTTTCGACATTCTTCCGCTGCACGAAAACAACTTGAAGTCACTCTGCTGCTTGGATGGCAGATCCTGTGATTCAAATTCGCGCCAGTGGCTCAGACTGGGTTGCCCATTAAGGAGAGGATGCTTCGCGTACGCGTCGAGACGAAAGTAAGCAAGTACGGTGCGGAGTATCGCTGGCCCGAAGGTGTGTCTGTCATGGTTTGTCTCTGAATCGGACTTCCGCGAAGCGTAGTAAAAGCCCCGACGCAAAGCAACTTGTGGTCCCACGGACTCAGAGATGATCGAAATACGAACACACATTTCTCCATCTCGAAACTCGGAAAGCAACGCTCAGAATCGGACCTGCTTGTTTGTCGAGTCTGAGCAGACTGCGCGTCATTTCGGGTTGGACGCGTGTACTACTGTATCCTGAAAGTTTTGGCCTCAGCCTTACTCCATTACCAAGGGCCTCGCTTCAACCCCACAGTCACGGTCGTCGGCGCCGGTGGTATCAGTGAAGTTAGCACTACTCATGTGCCCACGAATTAGTCTGAATGGAAGTGATACATAGAGGATACCTAGTAGCCGCTCGACTGTCGAAACTTGGTGTGAGTACGACGATCAATTCCTTTTTGAGTCCGACGAGCTACTTATGCATCTGTTCAGTCAATGTTCAGTTATACAACTACTATGTTGTCAATGCTTATTCGGTTGTGTTCGAGGTGTCATCCACCACATTAGAATTAACCCACCATGACCACTGTCACATCGTTGTTAACTATGGGCAGCTCGACTCGACTGGTGAAGGCTGGGTTCGGATTGACCAGCAGCGCGAATATGAGTTGATGATGTTCCGAAGCTCAGGGAATTTGGAAATGTATGGATACAAAATTACGAGAATGACTACTAGTTGTATACAAGCACTTGCAGGTATCCGATCCTCTCTAACATCATTTGTGTGCAGGGGAAGAATGTACGGGCAAGTCAACCTAGGCGAAGTCAGAACGAGTGTCCCCTATTCCTTTTGTGGCCCAGGTGTGACTCAGTGATGTGCCGCACGATGTTGTTCCGTAGAACCGTCCGGCGCCGGGAACATCCTTCCCATTTGCAGTCGATATGTTCATCTCTGGTCTT
Source organism: Boletus semigastroideus (assembly GCA_038090295.1). Taxonomy (NCBI): domain Eukaryota; kingdom Fungi; phylum Basidiomycota; class Agaricomycetes; order Boletales; family Boletaceae; genus Boletus; species Boletus semigastroideus. The sequence continues at coordinate 2,211 of JBBPMK010000007.1, read as the reverse complement.
ACGGGTGATACCGTGTTCTTTCAAGTGTTTCGCGAGGTCGTCGCACGAAATCATAGCCCCACAAATTCCGGGAGCACCTTCGTCACGCCATTGACAAGGTACTGATGGGCAGGCCACTTGGGTCGTGGTTAGCGGTGAGGCCAACTGCGCGTCCGAGCTCTGTATCTCACGACACACATGAAAAGACGAATATAGTGATGTAAACGCTATACTCACACCCGCGGTGTTTGTATCGGGGCCGCCGTAGTTTCTATCAGCCTGTAAATTGTTTCAAAATGGGATGAATAGCGAGAAGTCCCCGAAGAACGTACAGAGGAGGTACCTGCAGCGGCCACGGCGCGATATATTAATTTCGATGCCTCAACCAGGCTGCTTTGTGAAAGAGACGTGAGGTACGAGTTTTCTGTTGCGCGGAATTGTGGCTTTGGGATGTTTTGCAATGTCAGTCGCAAAGTGGAGGTACATGAAAGCATGTGCCTACTACCTCTGAGTCAGGACATGAGTATTCATCAGCCTGTGAATTATTTTATAAAAGTACAAAAAGGAAGGTAACCAAAACCATACATAACGAGTGTGCCAGATGGTTTGATCTTGGGTCTCATACATCTCTGGGGCAGTGAATTGCAGTTCCGAAAAGTCCTGGGTCATCGTCGCAACCGTTAAGTAAAGCGAAAAAAACGTAAACATACGTGCCTACCGCCTCAGGGGTATAGGACTGATCAACCTACGAATTATTTGAGAGCTGAATGGATAACGAAGGATATCCGAAAACGAACATGATGGGTGTGAAAGACGGCCACTGCACGATATTCGGTCCCTTGTACTGAATCTAGTGCATCTAAGTGCAACATCTGTCGCAGACGTTCAAAGACCGCGGTACGTGAAGGCTTATGCCTACCTCCTCGAGCACCTCACCAGGATGATGACTTTGCGCGGCGACACTGGCACACATGAGGTCCTGGTCAACCTGTGAAGTTATCAGCATCTGTGCAAGGCAAAGATAACGGCAACATAAGACATACGGAAGAAATCGCTTCGGGAGACATGTCAGCCTGAGGTGTCTTGCACGTACAACCTAGAGCACAACGCAATTCATAACACTGGGATGGAGGCATCCCGTGGCAGATCACGATGACAATATCAACCCCCCGCATCTGGGTGGGCTTATATCGGATCCTCAGGAGGCTCGAGTACCATACAGCCATTGGAAGGCAGGAGCTGATACGCCACGGTGGAGGGCGGAAGGAGGGTGAAGGTCAGGTTGGAATCCGGAGTAATTCCAGGGATTGGAAGTACTTGGTGCATTAGATGACCGATCCTGGAGTGTTTCATGAAATTGTCACCGAGTATAGTCAACAGAGGCTGTCTGTCGTTAATCGCATGGCAGAATAAAGCCGACCTCCATCGAAGCATCATTATCTGTACCTTGGTTGTTCACAAAATCAGGGTAGCACTGGAGAGGTTATCCGAAACGAGCAAGTGAACGGCATTGCTAGAGGTCGGCCACAGGACGTCCGAATTGCCGCCTGACAACTGGTATTAAATGTTGTTTTTTAAAATGGGACAATACTTACGGTTTAGAGTTCGGAGGGCTGCATTACATAGCTTGTGCTTCGCTGTCACTGGAGTGCAGGTTTGTACAACGTGTCGAGGTTCGGCGTCTCCACATTCAATGCGGGCCAAATATATACGTACGTGGCCATCTTAGGAAAAGGACCCCCACAGGCGGCGGTCTCAGAGCTGAGCTCCATTTTTATCTCGCAAAGTTTCCAACGGATTAATGCGAATGTCAGAAAGCTGATTGATCATCAAATGATAGTCAGCCCCTCCCAGACTCAGCTGGCAGGCAGGCAGGAAATTAGCGGGATTCTGTTAAATCAAGATTCCCATCAGGGATAACTATCAAGAGCGTCAACCAAGGCAAAGAATCTTACTGTGGAATTATCGTCCCATAGTGCGGACCAGAAACCTAACGCGACGTGCGTCTCTTTACCGCTCGGTAGTCCAGATGGTGACTTATTGTACACCGTCAGCAAACGGGGTGTACTTCAAGAACTCGGAAGATCGAATGAGCTCGTATCGACGACTTTCGGAAAAGAAGTGGTTGATATGTGGGACCAGGTGTAATGGAATCTGGGCCCACCGATAAGCATACGATAGCTACGCAAGGCAGGAAGACAGACGGCGGCTCTGTTCGCCTGGATTTTCCTC